>OX463859.1:34880053-34994302 GCA_949825065.1 Odontocerum albicorne | reverse complement strand
CGTATTTCAAGCGGCGGGAACCGGGGTGGGAGACCCTAGCAAGGCAGCAATCGTCGTAAGATCAGACGATTTGAGGGGAGTTATGCTATCGCAGTACACCGACTCAAACTCCGTATTCGTCTTGACGCATTTCGGGGGACGCAGACTGATTTTCGGATCGGTTTACGTGGAACCCCGCGCAAGCCTCGATGGGATACTCGCCAAGATAGAAGAGCTATCATCAGTTTACAAAGACTGTCAGTTTGTCATTGCCGGAGATTTTAACGCCAAAAGTACATGGTGGGGAAGCAAAAGAACAGATGCTAGAGGGACCGCTATCACGGACCTGTGTGCTGCGCTGGGCTGGGTCATCCTAAACGACTGCGAGACTCCCACATTCGATACAATTAGAGGAGGCAAGAGACTGGTCTCCTATATCGATGTGACGATGTGTAGCGACGCGATTTCGGGAATGGTGCGAGACTGGTGGGTTGATACGTCCATGGCCAACTTTTCGGATCACAACCCTATCAAGTTCACTGTCGTTCCAGATCGCGAACAGAACATCTGGCCCAGCAGAACAAGGATATATGCGACGGGGAAAGCAGATTGGAGCAGATTCAGGCGAACATTCAGAAGTTCCATGGAGGACAAAGACGATGACTGGAGCGAGGAAAAGTCACCGGAAGAGGTGGATGGAATGTGCGAGGCGGTCAGCAAAGCCATCCTGAATGCTTGCGACAAGACTATTCCGCGTTCCGGACCGCGTCAGAGGAGGCCTTGTCCCTGGTGGTCTGAAGAGCTGGAGAAGCTGAAGAAGGGCAAGATCGCAGCCAAACGCAAAATGCAAGGCGCCGGGGAGATTCGACGACCAATTATGCTAGCACACTACCTGCGGGCCAGGGAAGAATTCAGGGGGGCGGTACGAGCGGCCAAGACAGATAGCTGGAAGGACTATTGTAGAGTCCAGGACAAAGAAACGGTGTGGTCTATGATGAATAGGCTTACTGCACGACGAGATCTACCCATGCTGGCAACTATCAGAATCAACGGAAGAAGCTGCGGAGATGACACCGAAACTGCAGAAGCAACACTCCGACACTTCTTTCCGGATGATGATGTTGCGTCAGACACAGAGGACGACCGGAGAATTAGAGAGCTGACCACATTCCCGATGGACGCGGGGGACGAGCCACTGTTCACGGTCACTGAAGTACAGTCGGCTGTCGATTATATCAGCTCAAGGAAGGCGCCTGGACCAGACGGAATGACGTCGGATATTTGTCAGCAGGCGACGAGAGAATGTCCAAGAGAACTGACAGCGGTCATGAACGCGTGTCTCGTAACTGGGCACTTTCCAAAGGCGTGGAAAGAATCTCGAGTTATACTCATACCCAAACAGGGGAAGCCTTCGGACGACGTCGGATCCATGCGACCCATTGGGCTGATCCCGGTGCTCGGAAGAGTTCTCGAGAAGCTCATAACGGGCCGACTGTCGTGGGTTCTTCAGAGCGCCGGGAGATTGAGTGACAAACAATATGGTTTCATGCATCAGAGGTCAGCAGAAGACGCACTGAACAGAGCGGTGACTATTCTGAAGGAGGCTCAAAACAATAAGAAAGTAGCTCTGACCGTCTCTCTCGACATTAAGGGTGCGTTTGACCACGCTTGGTGGCCTTATTTGCTACTGCAGTTGAGAAACAGGGGATGCCCGCGAAATCTGTACAGATTAATTTTATCATATCTAAACAATAGGACGGTGAGCCTCGTCTTCGGGAACGCAATGGTACGGAAAACAACCTCCTTGGGATGTGTCCAGGGATCGTCCTGTGGTCCATTGTTCTGGAACGTGATCTTAGACGAACTGTTGCAGGAGGAATTTGAAGACGGGGTGCATGTGCAGGCATTCGCGGATGACATCTTGCTGTTGGCGACAGGACAAACACTAGCTGAGGTGGAGAACAGGGCAAACGCCGCATTGCGAACGATCAAAAAGTGGAGCTCCAGAAGCAAATTGGAGTTCTCGGCCGAGAAGACGCTCGCGATGTGCGTAACGAGAAAAAAAATCGCTCGAGAGGCAGAACTCTTTATAGGCCCTTCAAAGATTAAGATGGTACACAGTTTCAAGGTGCTCGGTGTCATTATCGACAAGAATCTGAACTGGGCAGAGCACGTTGATTCCGTCTGTCAGAAGCTTGGGAAACTATTTGGGAACGTCTCCCGGGCGGCGAGGCCCACATGGGGACTATCATCGGAAGTATTGCGGGTGCTGTACAGAGGGGCCTTAGAGCCCATTGCTCTCTACTGTTCAAGCGTATGGGCGGAGGCGTGTAAGAGGAAGACTATACGCAGGAAACTGGGCCAGGCACAAAGATCTATGTGCATTAGAATATGCCGAGGATACCGCACGGTCTCACTCAACTCGGCCCTGGCCATCTCTGGTGTGCCTCCTCTAGCACTTAGAGTTCAGGAGGCTGCGGAGCTATATCACGTCAGGCGGGGTAAACAGCTTGCGTCGCTCCCGAGCGACAGGCTGTGCATGTTACCAACCAAGTGGGAAGCTCTCCCGCATCCCGCATCAAGACATCCGGAGGACATTTGTGGAGTAGACGACGCGGAAAGTGATTACAACATTTTCACAGACGGGAGTCTGTTGAATGGGAAGGTTGGAGCGGCTTTTGTGGTGTACCAAATGGGAGAAGAAATCATCGCAAAGAAGGTTAAGCTGGCGGACTACTGCTCTGTCTTCCAGGCTGAGCTAGTGGCGATAAGGTCGGCCATTGAATGGACCCTTAAAAAGAACATCTCCGGAGCACGCATCCGAGTGGATTCAGACTCATTATCGGGGTTGACCGCAATGAGGGACTGCGCGAGCCTTAACCCGATTGTGCGGGAGATCTTCTCTCAGACCGACAAGATAAGAGCTCGGAATAATCACATCTACTTCCGATGGATACGGGGCCACTCGGGGAATAAAGGCAACGACCGAGCCGACGAATTGGCAAGGCAAGCCGGAACCCTGAAGGTACAGCCTTTATACGACAAGTTTCCGGTGAGCTTCGCTAAGAAAACACTCAAGGAGATAACACACTGGAGCTGGAACGAGCAATATCTCAAAGACACGGCAGGAAAGAACACCAAGTGTTTTTTCAAAAACATAAGCGAGGCAATGTCATACGCCAAAACACACTCTCAGAGCTTTGAGGTGACACAGGCTCTCTCGGGGCATGGTGCCTTTAGGTCTTACTTGAAAAGATTTGGTCTGTCGAAGGTGGACGGTTGTCCGTGCGACAATAGCGTTGCACAGACGGTTGAACATGTGCTGCTAGAATGTCCGGCAACGGAATTGGAGAGACACAAGACAAGGTACCAACTAAACCGGGGAATACTAGATGTCGGAGACATTGGACGGATGCTGGGAGACAAAGAGACGTCGACAACGGTGGCAGAATATATAAGAAAAGCAGTGAAGGCAATAAAGGCGATGAACGAAAGGGATCTCAAAAACACTACACAGGGAACGCAACAGGGACAATAAAGCCGAGGATTTAATAATCAAATCGGAAGGCCAATGTGCCGGCCACCCCGACTGAGTTTGCTGCGATTTCTCAGTCATAAGGCAAATGCCGGGGTGGGTCCCAATCAAGTCGTGCGCAGACGCTCTCCTACCCATCCTAACACATAAACATGAATGATATAATACAAATAACTCAGGCAAAACACACTGGGGAAAAGTTCCACGCGAGTAAGACCGCGCTGGAACCAATCAAAGGCGCTGATAAGCCCTGTATGCAATCACAGTAGGGCACTCACTTACAACTCAGTCCAAAAAAAAAAAAAAAAAAAACCTAACCTAACCTAACCTAACCTAACCTAACCTAACCTAACCTAACCTAACCTAACCTAACCTAACCTAACCTAACCTAACCTAACCTAACCTAACCTAACCGTGTTTGATAACTCTTTAATTTTTTTTTTATGATTTTGATGTTGTGTGAACTGTGATTTCAAATTCACTCGGCAATTAATTTTTGCTTTGAACCTTGAACTGTGTTTTTGAGAGACTGTGGGGAGACAGAGGGAAGGGATTGCTTTTATCTTGCAATGTCTCATCGAGAGGCAAAGACTCCCGTCTCTGGGGACCCTTTTGCGAGGTCGGCAGTGACGCCTAGATCCCCGCATAGAAGGAGGCTCACTGAGGACAGTGACAGCCCCGAGGCTGACGCGGACGTCATGGGAGCGAGCAGAGCCTCCAAGAGGGATCGAGCCCTGGAACTCTGCGATAGTATCGCCAGAAGGACAAAGTCGACGGAAATCTCGGACGCCATAGAGGAAATCAGGGCTATAGTTTCCGACCTCGCTGGGAGTCCGGGAGCTGCTGACGGGAGTGAAAGTGGGACCAGAGGGGGTGCCGGTAATATGGAGGAAGCGATAAGGCGCTTGGGGGAGCAAATGGCCAGCATGCAGAGGGACATGACGCAGATGAGGCAGGAGAGTAAAATCGGGATTGTCCAGTCCGGCGCACGGATGACGTACGCAAGCGTCGCGGGGGGATCGAGAGGCGTAGGAAGTGCTCCTCGCATGGATGTCGCTGTCTCGGGTAGCATCCCCGACAAGAGGTACGCAGTGGTCGTCTCAAGCAGCGACAAAAAGGACACTGCGGACAGTATTAAGAAGCGTCTCCTCTCTGCTGTGAAGCCAAAAGAGCTTAAAATAGGGATCACCGGCGTGTCCACCATTTCGCAGAACCGAGTCGTGATAACTTGCCCGGAGGAGAAGCACCTGACAAAACTCAAGGGGGCTATCAATTCTGTCAAGGATCTCGCCGCGACCGATGGCAGGAGGAAGAGACCACTCGTCATCTTCAAGGGCATCTGCAGGACAGAGTCTGAACAGGACCTGATGGAGGAACTCGTGCTGCAGAACGACGAGGTGTTTGAGACCTTGGGGGGTGATCAGATCCAGGAACACCTGAGGATCATCAGAACCATGCCAAACAGGAACGATACCCGGAAGAATATACTCGCGTCAGTGTCGCCTCAGTTGAGGTCGACGCTGCTTAACAGGGGTCGGGTCAACCTCGGCTTCTCCAGGATCCACGTGGAGGATTACTCGCCTCTGCTGCAATGCTTTCAGTGTCTCGGTTTCGGGCATATGACATCTCGGTGCACAGAGAAGCAGAGATGCATGCATTGTGCTGGTGATCACCGTTTCTCGGAGTGCACTGTGAAGGAGAGGGAAGAATCCAAGAGGTGCCACAATTGCTGCAGGGCCGGGGAGCGCGGCTTGAGCAGGGGAGACATCAAACATAGGGCAAACAGTCGAGACTGCCCGTTTCTGCTGAAGATGGAGGGGAGGGCCAGAGAACGTACCGACTATGGCTGCTAACGGGACAATAGTAGAGCTTCGGGAGCCTCGCGTTGTCGGGACGGGGACCTCGCTGGCCTCTGTCAGGGTGTGCCAAGTGAATTCGGGGCGATCGTCCGTGGCCTTGGACTTGATCAAGAGGGACTCGGCGGATGTCATGCTGCTGCAGGAGCCGTACACTGGCGCAACTGGACGGGTGCTCGGAGCGTCTGGAGCGGTGTACCAGTGGCCTGAAGCCAGCGCTGAAACTCCGGCGAAGACTTGCATCCTCCTCAACAACGGCGGCATGGGAGGGGTCCTCCTCTCAGAGTTCACGGACGCAAATTCTGTGTTCGTGTCTGTGGGCCTGGCGGGGGGGGGGCTGATCCTGGGATCGGTGTACATCGAGCCGCGTGCTGACCTGGAGCCGATGCTTGGAAGGCTCAGGGAGTTGGCTAAGGCGCACGAAGGTCGCCAGATTATAATAGGGGGGGATTTCAACGCCTGGAGCACCTGGTGGGGAAGTGACAGAACAAACGCTAGAGGTGCTGTTCTGAACGACCTATGCGCAGAGCTCGGTTGGTACACACTGAACGAGGGAAACACTCCAACCTTCGAGGCCACGAGAGGGGGAAGACGGCTCGTCTCCTGCATAGACGTGTCCATTTGCAGTGAAGGGCTAATGGAGCAAATTCACGGGTGGCGAGTGGACGCGTCGAGTGAGTTCTTCTCCGACCACAACGCCATACGCTTTGAGATATCGACGGGAGGTTTCGCGCTGTCAGCCCCCCGCGGAACGAAGATATTTGCAACCGCTCGAGCCAACTGGAGGCGGTTTGACGAGGCAATCAGGACTACATTAGGCGAGGCGGTCGGAAGTACTGCGTCGAGCTCGGAACCCTGGGATGCGGAGGGGCTCAGCGGAGCGTTCGAGTCGGTGGTGGTCTCTGCATGTCGCACTGCCATACCGCTCTTGAAGCCGCGCACGAGGCGAAGCTGCCCATGGTGGTCGGAGGATCTGGCAGCCCTAAAGAGGAAGATGATCGCTGCCAAGAGAAGGCTGAGAAACTCCAGTGCGATTCGTCGGGAGCTCATTCTTCCCGAGTACCTTGAAACCAAGGAGGAATTCAGGGCTGCAGTTGGATTGGCGAAAACGAGCAGTTGGAAGGAGTTTTGCCAATTGCAGACCGCTGAGACCGTTTGGGGCATGGTGGACAGGGTGCTCAAGAGCCGTAAGACGGTGCCGCCGACTACACTCAGGATTCGGGGAAAGATTTGTAGAACCGAGTCGGAAACGGCAAAGGGCATCCTGGAGCACTTTTTTCCGGGGGATAACACCGACACAGACTCGCTGGAGAATGGAAGCTTGAGGGAGCGGGTCGAGTTAATTCCGGACACTGCGGATGACCCACCATTCACGCTGCTGGAGTTGCAGACGGCCCTGGACACGATAAGCCCTAAAAAGGCTCCCGGGATAGACGGACTCACCTCGGACATATGCCGGCGAGTGGTACAACTCCACCCGGCGGAGGCATTGAATATGTTCAACCTCTGTCTGAGAACCGGACGATTCCCGAGGAGATGGAAGGAATCAGCAGTCATACTGATTCCTAAACAGGGCAGACCGTCTGGAGACGTGACTTCCTCGAGGCCGATAGGACTGCTTCCGGTATTTGGCAAGGTGCTTGAAAAGCTGATCGTCGGAAGGCTTCAGTGGACGTTCGCAAGCGTTGGCTCACTCAGTGGTAGACAATACGGCTTCACGCAGCAAAGGTCAACAGAGGACGCCCTAAACCGTGCTGTCGGAGTGATGAGGGCGGCACGCGACGGCAAGAGAGTGGCAATAGTTGTCTCACTCGACATCAAGGGTGCCTTTGACAGTGCGTGGTGGCCCTTTCTGCTGGAACAACTGCGAGAAAAGAACTGTCCGAGAAACCTATTCCTGCTGGTACAGTCCTACCTCCAAGATAGAAAGGTAAGGATCGGTGTCGGGGATGCGACCGAGGAGAGGTCCGCGACGCTGGGATGCGTGCAGGGATCGTCGTGTGGGCCCTTCTTCTGGAATCTCATCATGGACAGCCTTCTGCAGGAAGATTTCGGGGAAGGAGTCCACATCCAGGCCTTTGCGGATGACGTACTGGTGATCTCGGACTGTGGCACGCTGAGTGAGGCAGAAGAGAGGATGAACAACACCCTTCGTAGGATCGATCTGTGGAGTCACCGCGCAAAGCTTATGTTTTCGCCTGAAAAGACATTTGCAATGTGCATCACAAGAAAGAAACTCCATAGACAAGCAAAGATTCACCTCGCACAGTCCGAGATAGCCATGGTGGACAGCATAAAAGTGCTGGGAGTCGTCATCGACAGATGTCTCAACTGGTCGAAGCACGTGGACATGGTGTGTCGGAGGATAACTGCTCTCTTTGGGATGATAGCCAGGGCTGCCAAGCCGACTTGGGGTTTGTCCTCGGAGGTTCTCCGTCAGCTTTACCGGGGAGCGCTGGAGCCGGTGGCACTCTATTGCGCCAGCATATGGGCGGAAGCGTGCGGGAGAAGGGCCATTCGAAGAAGACTAAACCAAGCCCAGAGGCCCATATGTATCAGAATCTGCCGGGGTTACAGGACCATGTCACTGAACTCGGCGATGGCGATCTCCGGTGTGCCCCCGCTCGCTCTCGTGGTGCGGGAGAGGGCCGAGGTGTACGGGGTGAAACGGAGGAGGACACTTTATTCGCTGCCCGAGGACAGAAAATGCATGGTGCCGGTCGATTGGGTGACTCTCCCGCACCCGGCGTCCATGCGGCGTGAAAGCATCTGCGAGGAGGCGGGGCAAAACGCGCCGGACTTGAACGTCTACACAGACGGGAGCTTATTAAACGGCAAAGTCGGTGCCGCATTTGTGGTGTACAGGCGTGGAACCGAGATCGCTAGAGGGAAGTTCAAGCTGGCGGACTACTGTTCCGTGTTCCAGGCGGAGCTGGTGGCTATGCGGGAGGCACTGAGGTGGGCGATTTCCGGTGGAACTGCCGGGAAAGTGATCTGTCTTGAATCGGACTCGCTCTCGGGTCTGGCAGCAATGAGGGATCATAGAAGTCTAAACCCCATAGTTAGGGAGATTTTCCACATGGCTGACTGCATAAGAGAGCGACAGAACCGAATATCGTTCGCATGGGTTAAGGGACACTCCGGCAACGTTGGAAACGACAGAGCGGACGAGCTTGCGAGGGCGGCGGGAGCTTTGCGAGTGCAACCGGTCTATGACCTGTTTCCGCTGAGCTATGCCAAAATGCGCATCAGGCAGAAGACAGTGGAAGCATGGAACGCAGAATACAGTGGGGACTCAACCGGGAGCACTACCAAGAGGTTCCTCCCGACCATAACTCAGGCACTCCAATGCTCGAAAATTTGCTCTCCGACGTACGAAGTGTCACAGATTCTGTCAGGGCACGGAGCTATGAGGGCCTACTTGAAGCGGTTTAATCTGGTGACTGATGATTCCTGCCCCTGTGACGACACGACACCACAGACGGTGGACCACGTTCTATTCGAATGCCCCGCAGGAGAAAAGACGAGGCACAGGGCCGCGAAGACCTTGCGGACTAACATCCTGGACATAGAGACATTAAAGGCTGCATTGATTGACAAAGAGACAGTGGGAGTGGCGCAGGACTTCATGAGGAGGATCGTCAGACACATTATTGGGATGAACGAAAGACAGAACATGGGCACACAGGGAACACAATAGGTACACATAATCACTCTGGGGACAATGCCGAAGGAACATACACCAGATCGGAAGGCCACTGGGCCGGCCACCCCGATTGAGTTTTCTGCGTTTTCTCAATCTTAGGGCAGATGCCGGGGTGGACACCAATAAAGACGTGCGCAGACGCCTTCCCACCCATCCCTGATTAGAGCCAAACAGACACAATAATACAAAGAACACTGACACCGCTGTCAGGGAACACATAAAAGGGAAAATCCACGGCGAGCCAGTTCGCCGAGGTAAATAATAAGGAATAAAAAATTCGATCCCGCAACCTTGTACGCGATAAGCAAGGTCTCCCACATCGCAACTCTCACCTGATTCAACCTAACCTAACCTAACCTAACCTAACCTAACCTAACCTAACCTAACCTAACCTAACCTAACCTAACCTAACCCTTATTATGGACAACCTTCTACAGGAAGATTTCGGAGAGGGGGTACACATTCAGGCATTTGCGGATGACGTACTGGCGATTTCGGATGGTAGCACGCTGAGCGGGGCAGAGGAGAGGATGAACAACGCCCTTCGCAAGATAGTTCAGTGGAGCCAGCGCACAAAACTGGTATTTTCACCAGAGAAGACGTTTGCAATGTGCATGACAAGGAAAAAACTAGACAGACAAGCAGACGTTTACCTCGCACAATCCAAAATCGCCATGGTGGACAGCATTAAGGTGTTGGGGGTCATAATCGACAGGAGCCTCAACTGGTCGAGGCACGTTGACATGGTGTGTAAAAAGATGACCGCTCTCTTCGGAATGATCGCCAGGGCTGCCAAGCCGACTTGGGGTCTGTCCTCCGAGGTTCTCCGTCAACTTTACAAAGGAGCGCTGGAGCCTGTGGCACTCTACTGCGCCAGTATATGGGCGGAAGCGTGCAAGAAAAAGGCCATTCGCAGAAGACTCGACCAAGCCCAGAGGCCCATATGCATAAGAATCTGCCGGGGCTACAGAACCATGTCGCTGAACTCAGCGATGGCGATCTCCGGTATACCCCCACTCGCCCTCATGGTGCGAGAGAGGGCCGAGGTGTACGAGGTGAAACGGAGGAAGAAACTCTATTCACTGCCCGAAGACAGAGAATGCATGGTGCCGGACGATTGGGTGACTCTCCCGCACCCGGCGTTCATGCAGCGCGAGAGCATCTGTGAGGAGGCAGAACGAGACGCGCCGGACCTTAATGTATACACAGATGGAAGCTTGCTGAATGGCAAAGTTGGCGCCGCATTTGTGGTATATAAGCAAGGGGTTGAAATTGTAAGAAGAAAATTGAAGCTGGCGGACTACTGCTCCGTATTCCAAGCGGAACTCGTGGCGATACGGGAGGCTTTGAGATGGGCGGATTCCAATGGGACTACGGGGAAAATAATTCATCTCGAATCAGACTCCCTTTCAGGACTGGCAGCAATGAGGGATCATAGAAGTTTGAACCCTATAGTAAGGGAGATTTTATCTATGGCGGACAGTATCAGAAAGCGACGAAACAAAATATCCTTCGCATGGGTCAAGGGACACTCCGGCAACGTTGGAAATGACAGAGCGGACGAGCTTGCGAGGGCGGCGGGGGTTTTGCGGGTTCAACCGGTTTTTGATCGGTTTCCAATAAGCTACGCTAAAATGCAAATGAGACAAAAAACAGTGGAGACTTGGAATACAGAATATAGCGATGATCCAACCGGGAGCATCACCAAGAGGTTCCTCCCGAACATAACGCAGGCACTCCAGTGTTCAAAGATTAGCTCTCCGACGTACGAGGTGTCTCAGATACTGTCCGGACACGGAGCTATGAGGGCCTACTTGAAACGGTTCCAGCTAACAAATGACGATTCTTGCCCATGTGATGACACGACACAGCAGACGGTGGACCACATTCTGTTCGAATGCCCTGCAGGAGAAAAGGCGAGGCACAAGTGGGCGAAGACCCTGCGGACTAACATCCTGGACATGGAAACGCTAAAGGCTGCACTGGTTGAAAAGGAGACAGTAGGAGTGGCGCAGGATTTCATGACGGAGATGGTAAGACACATGATAGCAATGAACAAAAGACATAACATGGGGATACAGGAAACACAATAGGTACACAAAATCACTTTGGGGATAATGCCGAAGGAACAAATACCAAATCGGAAGGCCACTGGGCCGGCCACCTCGATTGAGTTTCTGCGCTTTCTCAATCTAAGGGCAAATGCCGGGGTAGGTACCAATAAAGACGTGCGCAGACGCCTTCCCACCCATCCTTAATTAGAGCCAAACATAAAAGCACACAGAACACTGACACCGCCGTCAGGGAACACATAAAGGGGCAAATCTGCGGCGAGACAGTTCGCCGAGGTGAGTAAAAATTCGATCCCGCAACCTTGTACGCGATAAGAAAGGTCTCCCACTTCACAACTAACACCCGATTCAACCTAACCTAACCTAACCTAACCTAACCTAACCTAACCTAACCTAACCTAACCTAACCTAACCTAACCTAACCTAACCTAACCTAACCTAACCTAACCTAACCTAACCTAACCTAACCTAACCTAACCTAACCTAACCTAACCTAACCTAACCTAACCTAACCTAACCTAACCTAACCTAACCTAACCTAACCTAACCTAACCTAACCTAACCTAACCTAACCTAACCTAACCTAACCTAACCTAACCTAACCTAACCTAACCTAACCTAACCTAACCTAACCTAACCTAACCTAACCTAACCTAACCTAACCTAACCTAACCTAACCTAACCTAACCTAACCTAACCTAACCTAACCTAACCTAACCTAACCTAACCTAACCTAACCTAACCTAACCTAACCTAACCTAACCTAACCTAACCTAACCTAACCTAACCTAACCTAACCTAACCTAACCTAACCTAACCTAACCTAACCTAACCTAACCTAACCTAACCTAACCTAACCTAACCTAACCTAACCTAACCTAACCTAACCTAACCTAACCTAACCTAACCTAACCTTACCTAACCTGATAGCGATAAAGTCGGCGGTCGACTGGGTCTATAAGAAAGACATATCCGGAACGACAATACGCATCGAGTCGGACTCGTTGTCGGGACTCACGGCAATGAGGGATCGCGCAAGCTTGAATCCGATCGTTAGGGAGATTTTCTCTCTCGGTGACCGGGTGAGGTATACACTTTTACCGAACTCAGTCTGCAGAAGATCGTCCACGATCAAGTTCCAGAACTTGGGGCCACATACAGATCCCTGGACGCAACCTTTAGTGGCGGGCTTGCTAGCAGTGACACCCTGGAAGTTCATGGATACTTTCCTGTCCTCCAGATAGCTTTGTATTAGCATGAAGACGTTACGCGGACAAGCTCTCCTCAGGAGCTGGACTCGGAGGAACGGCCACCACGCGTGGTCAAAGGCGCCCCTGATATCAAGGGATACCGCAATTGCAATGCTTTTCCCCTCCCTTGCCCGCCTTAACATTCCCACGGCGTTGTTGAGGGCATCCTCAGTCGACTTTTGAAACGTGAATCCATATTGGCGATTACTTAATCTGCCCTCGCAGTCCATCCGCCAAGTGACACGTCCAACGATCAACCTCTCGAGCAGCTTCCCAAATACGGAGATGAGACCGATCGGCCTAAAATCCGCCACATCGGACCCCCGCCTGCCAGCCTTCGGAACCAAGAGAGCATGGGCTCCCTTCCAAGCAGTTGGGAAGTGGCCGATCCGGAAGCAGGCGTTCATAAGTTCGTGTAGCAGGTTAGGGAAATCCTCGTTTATCCTAGACAGGATGTCGGCAGGACACTTTTGGGGTATGCACTGAGGGCACAGGCATAGAAGTGGGTCTCCAAAGAACCACTTCAGAGAGTCCAAACACAATCCCGGGGTTATAAACCTGGTGCGTTATAAGCCAGGTGCCCATTAGCACAACTCCTATAAAAAAAAAAACCTAACCTAACCTAACCTAACCTAACCTAACCTAACCTAACCTAACCTAACCTAACCTAACCTAACCTAACCTAACCTAACCTAACCTAACCTAACCTAACCTAACCTAACCTAACCTAACCTAACCTAACCTAACCTAACCTAACCTAACCTAACCTAACCTAACCTAACCTAACCTAACCTAACCTAACCTATAACAAGGGAAGAAAACTATAACAAGGGAAGAAAACCAAGGAGCAGGTCTCTTTGAAGGGCCTTCAGCCGCGTCCCGACGGAGTTTACCGTGATTTCTCCTGTTGTAAGGCAAATGCCGGGGCGCTTCCAATAAAGTCGTGCGCGGACGCATTCCTTGTCCTATCCACACACTGCACATTCGAAACACATCAAACTTATTTAGAGCAATAAATAATAAACACTTTTGGGGTATACACTGAGGGCACAGGCATAGAAGTGGGTCTCCAAAGAACCACTTCAGAGAGTCCAAACACAATCCCGGGGTTATAAACCTGGTGCGTTATAAGCCAGGTGCCCATTAGCACAACTCCTTCTATAAAAAAAAAAAAACCTAACCTAACCAGTTGTGATCATACCTTGGTCGAAAGAGCATCGTTGTTTCTGTGCTCTTCGTTTTCGGTTCACGGTTTGCGTTGCGTGTGCTGTGCGAGGTTTAAATCATAAGTGTTTTGTGCGAAATTTGACGATCTTTCTTTTGGTGCTTTTTTTTTTCGTGGCTGTAAAATCAGCGGAGATATTTAAACATAACTTTTGTGAATTTTTTGACATTTCAGTTCTGACAGATTAACTCCATAGAAGAATGTTCCGTAGAAGATGGGGATGTCGTGTTTAAATAATGTCTCTTTTTAAATTTTGATATATTTTAATTCTTGTTTTTTTTCTTTTCTCTATGTGCTGCTCCGAATTCGGTGGGACTTCTTTCTGGCTGGGCGACGGCCCCGGCGGGGCGGTGCGTCGAGGTTAGAGTGAGCGGCCGGGAGCCGTGACTTGAGAGAGCGGCCGGGAGTCGTGACTTGAGAGAGTGGCCAGGAGCCAAAAGTTTTTCCGGAATTTTCCGGAATTTTCCGGGTTTTTCCGGCATTTTTCCGAGCTTTCCCGACATTTGAGGGTTCTCGGAAATTTTCATTGTTCTCGGAAAGTTTCATTCAATTTTCAAAACCTCCGAAAAGACTTCACAAGTGTTGAGAGAAGTGATTTCTGTATCTGGAGACATCAACGAAGAGGATTTTTTGCGATTCGCAGGAAGAAATTTTTTTGTAGTCGGGAGACATCAACGAGAGGGATTTTATAATTCGCAACCCACACTTCCTGCATATGTATGGAGTTGGGTTTCGTGTAGAAGAATATATTGCGAAAACGGCGAACTATGTTTGATGATTTCAATTTACTTTTGAACTGTGAACTGTGTTTTAGTGACAATTTTATCTTTGGTTTTGAACTGTGCTTTTCTTTTTGTTTTCTTTTCATCTTTCTGCAACAGCGTGTTGGACAACTTTTCATTTTTGCCTTTTGACTATGTTTTTTTTTTTTTTAATAACTTTTTATATTTATTTGCGAACTCTGAACTGTGTTTGATAACTCTTTAATTTTTTTTTCTGATTTTGATGTTGTGTGAACTGTGATTTCAAATTCACTCGGCAATTAATTTTTGCTTTGAACCTTGAACTGTGTTTTTGAGAGACTGTGGGGAGAGAGAGGGAAGGGATTGCTTTTTTTTTATTTATTTTTTTTTTTTTTATCTTGCAATGTCTCATCGAGAGGCAAAGACTCCCGTCTCTGGGGACCCTTTTGCGAGGTCGGCAGTGACGCCTAGATCCCCGCATAGAAGGAGGCTCACTGAGGACAGTGACAGCCCCGAGGCTGACGCGGACGTCATGGGAGCGAGCAGAGCCTCCAAGAGGGATCGAGCCCTGGAACTCTGCGATAGTATCGCCAGAAGGACAAAGTCGACGGAAATCTCGGATGCCATAGAGGAAATCAGGGCTATAGTTTCCGACCTCGCTGGGAGTCTGGGAGTTGCTGACGGGTGTGAAGGTGGAGCCAGGGGGGGTGCCGGTGATATGGAGGAGGCCATAAGGCGCTTAGGGGAACAAATGGCCAGCATGCATCATGGATATGGATATGACGATGCAGCATGGATATGACGCAGATGAGGCAGGAGAGCAGAATCGGGATTGTCCAGTCCGGCGCGCGTATGACGTACGCAAGCGTCGCGGGGGGATCGATGGGCGGAGGAAGTGTTCCTCGCATGGATGTCGCTATCTCGGGTAACATCCCCGACAAGAGGTACGCAGTGGTGGTCTCTAGCAGCGACAAAAAGGACACAGCAGACAGTATTAAGAAGCGTCTCCTCTCTGCTGTGAAGCCAAAAGAGCTTAAAATAGGGATCACCGGCGTGTCCACCATTTCGCAGAACCGAGTCGTGATAACTTGCCCGGAGGAGAAGCACCTGACAAAACTCAAGGGGGTTATCAATTCTGTCAAGGATCTCGCCGCGACCGATGGCAGGAGGAAGAGACCACTCGTCATCTTCAAGGGCATCTGCAGGACAGAGTCTGAACAGGACCTGATGGAGGAACTCGTGCTGCAGAACGACGAGGTGTTTGAGACCTTGGGGGGTGATCAGATCCAGGAACACCTGAGGATCATCAGAACCATGCCAAACAGGAACAATACCCGGAAGAATATACTCGCGTCAGTGTCGCCTCAGTTGAGGTCGACGCTGCTTAACAGGGGTCGGGTCAACCTCGGCTTCTCCAGGATCCACGTGGAGGATTACTCGCCTCTGCTGCAATGCTTTCAGTGTCTCGGTTTCGGGCATATGACATCTCGGTGCACAGAGAAGCAGAGATGCATGCATTGTGCTGGTGATCACCGTTTCTCGGAGTGCACTGTGAAGGAGAGGGAAGAATCCAAGAGGTGCCACAATTGCTGCAGGGCCGGGGAGCGCGGCTTGAGCAGGGGAGACATCAAACATAGGGCAAACAGTCGAGACTGCCCGTTTCTGCTGAAGATGGAGGGGAGGGCCAGAGAACGTACCGACTATGGCTGCTAACGGGACAATAGTAGAGTTTCGGGAGCCTCGCGTTGTCGGGACGGGGACCTCGCTGGCCTCTGTCAGGGTGTGCCAAGTGAATTCGGGGCGATCGTCCGTGGCCTTGGACTTGATCAAGAGGGACTCGGCGGATGTCATGCTGCTGCAGGAGCCGTACACTGGCGCAACTGGACGGGTGCTTGGAGCGTCCGGAGCGGTGTACCAGTGGCCTGAAGCCAGCGCTGAAACTCCGGCGAAGACTTGCATCCTCCTCAACAACGGCGGCATGGGAGGGGTCATCCTCTCAGAGTTCACGGACGCAAATTCTGTGTTCGTGTCTGTGGGCCTGGCGGGGGGGGGGCTGATCCTGGGATCGGTGTACATCAAGCCGCGTGCTGACCTGGAGCCGATGATTGGAAGGCTCAGGGAGTTGGCTAAGGCGCACGAAGGTCGCCAGATTATAATAGGGGGGGATTTCAACGCCTGGAGCACCTGGTGGGGAAGTGACAGAACAAACGCTAGAGGTGCTGTTCTGAACGACCTATGCGCAGAGCTCGGTTGGTACACACTGAACGAGGGAAACACTCCAACCTTCGAGGCCACGAGAGGGGGAAGACGGCTCGTCTCCTGCATAGACGTGTCCATTTGCAGTGAAGGGCTAATGGAGCAAATTCACGGGTGGCGAGTGGACGCGTCGAGTGAGTTCTTCTCCGACCACAACGCCATACGCTTTGAGATATCGACGGGAGGTTTCGCGCTGTCAGCCCCCCGCGGAACGAAGATATTTGCAACCGCTCGAGCCAACTGGAGGCGGTTTGACGAGGCAATCAGGACTACATTAGGCGAGGCGGTCGGAAATACTGCGTCGAGCTCGGAACCCTGGGAAGGAAACACGCGACGACGAGGAATAAAACATCTTCACGGACGGCAGCCTGCTGGATGGAAAGGTTGGGGCAGCGTTCGTGGTGTATAGAGAACGAGCAGAAATTGCCATATCTAAACAATAGGACGGTGAGCCTCGTCTTCGGGAACGCAATGGTACGGAAAACAACCTCCTTGGGATGTGTCCAGGGATCGTCTTGTGGTCCATTGTTCTGGAACATGATCGTGGACGAACTGTTGCAGGAGGAATTCGAAGACGGGGCGCATGTGCAGGCATTCGCGGATGACATCTTGCTGTTGGCGACAGGGCAAACACTAGCTGAGGCGGAGAACAGGGCAAACGGCGCATTGCGGACGATTAAAAATTGGAGCTCCAGAAGCAAATTGGAGTTCTCGGCCGAGAAGACGCTCGCGATGTGCGTAACGAGAAAAAAAATCGCTCGAGAGGCAGAACTCTTTATAGGCCCTTCAAAGATTAAGATGGTACAACGTTTCAAGGTGCTCGGTGTCATTGTCGACAAGAATATGAACTGGGCAGAGCACGTTGATTCCGTCTGTCAGAAGCTGGGGAAACTATTTGGGAACGTCTCCCGGGCGGCGAGGCCCACATGGGGACTATCATCGGAAGTATTGCGGGTGCTGTACAGAGAGGCCTTAGAGCCCATTGCTCTCTACTGTTCAAGCGTATGGGCGGAGGCGTATAAGAGGAAGACTATACGCAGGAAACTGGGCCAGGCACAAAGATCTATGTGCATTAGAATATGCCGAGGATACCGCACGGTCTCACTCAACTCGGCCCTGGCCATCTCT
Source organism: Odontocerum albicorne (assembly GCA_949825065.1). Lineage (NCBI taxonomy): Eukaryota > Metazoa > Arthropoda > Insecta > Trichoptera > Odontoceridae > Odontocerum > Odontocerum albicorne. The sequence goes on along the minus strand of OX463859.1, from coordinate 34,976,552 downwards.
GGTGTGCCTCCTCTAGCACTTAGAGTTCAGGAGGCTGCGGAGCTCACGTCAGGCGAGGTAAACAGCTTGCGTCGCTCCCGAGCGACAGGCTATGCATGTTACCAACCAAGTGGGAAGCTCTCCCGCATCCCGCATCAAGACATCCGGAAGACATTTGTGGAGTAGACGACACGGAAAGTGATTACAACATTTTCACAGACGGGAGTATGTTGAATGGGAAGGTTGGAGTGGCTTTTGTGGTGTACCAAATGGGAGAAGAAATCATCGCAAAGAAGGTTAAGCTGGCGGACTACTGCTCTGTCTTCCAGGCAGAGCTAGTGGCGATAAGGTCGGCCATTGAATGGACCCTTAAAAAGAACATCTTCGGAGCAAGCATCCGAGTGGATTCAGACTCATTATCGGGGTTGACCGCAATGAGGGACTGCGCGAGCCTAAACCCGATTGTGCGGGAGATTTTCTCTCAGACCGACAAGATAAGAGCTCGGAATAACCACATCTACTTTCAATGGATACGGGGCCACTCGGGAAATAAAGGCAACGACCGAGCCGACGAATTGGCAAGGCAAGGCGGAACCCTGAAGGTACAGCCTTTATATGACAAGTTTCCGGTGAGCTTCGCTAAGAAAACACTCAAGGAGATAACACACTGGAGCTCGAACGAGCAATATCTCAAAGATACGGCAGGAAAGAACACCAAGGGTTTTTTCAAAAACATTAGCGAGGCAATATCATACGCCAAAACACACTCCCAGAGCTTTGAGGTGACTCAGGCTCTCTCGGGTCATGGTGCCTTTAGGTCTTACTTGAAGAGATTTGGTCTGTCGGAGGTGGACGGTTGTCCGTGCGACAACAGCGTTGCACAGACGGTTGAACATGTGCTGCTAGAATGTCCGGCAACGGAATTGGAGAGACACAAGACAAGGTACCAACTAAACCGTGGAATACTAGATGTCGGAGACATTGGACGGATGCTGGGAGACAAAAAGACGTCGAAAACGGTGGCAGAATACATAAAGAAAGCAGTAAAAGTGATGAACGAAATGGATCTCAAAAACACTACACAGGGAACGCAACAGGGACAATAAAGCCGAGGATTTAAAAATCAAATCGGAAGGCCAATGTGCCGGCCACCCCGACTGAGTTTGCTGCGATTTCTCAGTCATAAGGCAAATGCCGGGGTGGGTCCCAATCAAGTCGTGCGCAGACGCTCTCCTACCCATCCTAACACATAAACATGAATTATATAATACAAATAACTCAGGCAAAACACACTGGGGAAAGTTACACGCGGGTAAGACCGTGCTGAACCAATTTAAAGGCGCTGATAAGCCCTGTATGAAATCACAGTAGGGCACTCACTTACAACTCAGTCCAAAAAAAAAAAAAACCTAACTCTTAAAAGAGTAGCTCTAAATGAACCAATAATTGCAAACCTGGGATGTTAAACTGCTGCGTTACGCACTGGACGACCTTTCTCAAAAACTAAAAAAAAATTAAATCATGTTACCTAACCTAACCTAACGTAGCCTAACTAAACCTAATCTAAACAAACTTACCTCTGTAAAGAGTCGCTCTACATGAATCAATAACTCCTACTAGGGATATACGAGTAAACTGGTGCGATACATACCAGACTTCCATTTCCCAAAGCTTATTCCAAAAAAATAAACTTAACATAACGTTATCTAACTAAACCTAACCTAACTCTAAAAAGATTAGCTCTTAGTGAACCAATAACTCCTACTAGGGATATAAACCCAAACGTCCAGAGTGGGTGTTCTGGCTTAAAAATGTTATCGTTCGAAATGTAGCTTGGTAGCCTACTTGATGTTTAGATAGAAGATGAACACAAAGGTTATTACATGATGTCCAGATAAAAGATCTTTAAACGATAACGATAGTCTGGTGATATTAAAAATGCTGTAAAAATGAAGGAGAGATTTCGAAATTCGGTAACACTAGACAGAAAATGGCTGACATAGATGTAGATAAAGTAAAAACTAGTAGTTTTGTGTTGAATATTGAATAATGTTGCGTGCCTGGGGAGAATGGAGTTTGAGGTTTCTGAAAGTGATTTTACCTGCTTGAACGCGGGTGCGTCTGTGGGTGGCATCGCGTCTCGGTGACCTTTGATGAAATAACTTTATATTGCCTCACCATGTGTGGTTGGTCCGGTCGCAGTAATGAGAACCCACTCTCCTCCTCTCCTCCCCTTCTCCCCTTCTAGCCTCCCACTGCAACCACCCCTTTCTATTTTATATTAAATCTGAATAATATTGTATGGTATTGTTTGATTTATTCAGAGCTGCACTGATTTTAAATTTATTAAAACTAAGTAATTAAAATTGAAAAAAATGACTTTCATGTAAACTTTGATGTAGACTATTTGGATGTAAAAAATCCCCCATACCCTATCATGTATCCTTATTTTTATCATATTTAAGACTAAAACGCTAAAACACTTTTTTACGCGCACTCTTAGCGTAGATGCAGCGAATTTTTACAGCACAGCAATGTCTTATTCCAGCTGATTCCAGCATATTTAATATATCATGTGTAGTCCATTGTTTAAATTACTAGGCAGGCTAGATCATATTTAGGTAGCTACGTCATCGTTTATCATTGAAATGTTCTAACATGACAATTTATTGAATCAAATATATACACTCTTTTAAGTCAAATTGCTCTAGAAGACCTCTTTTGGATGCCCTTTTGGTAAAATGGGTGCGATTGAAGTGTTAAAAAGTTCATATCCTGGCAGCGTCTTTGTTGGTTTAAAAGAAAAACGTTTGACTCCTCCAGCACCTTTTCTCTGCGGTTGTTAGAGCTTGCTGTCGTGTCCGAAGTTTCATTTCATGAAAAAAACACATATTAACTGGAGCCAGAAAGTATGCTAACTACGAGTAGACTGCGGATAACAGAACAGAAAGCAGGTGTTATTCTCAGACGAGATTTACTTTTTAGTACAGGGACTTCGATCACAATCTGTAAGAGAAAGTGAGGGTGAAAAACTTGCTGCTGCTCATATTGCCCAGATTGTCCGACATCCTGAGAAACTGATATTCTGGAGCTGTTTTTAAGATATACAGATACCAAATCTCAGATTTCAATAAAAGGGAGGAAGAGAAACCACGAAAAAAATACATATCTGGAAAAATATTTGACTGCAGGGCTGAAAAAAATATCATATTATAGGAGGTGCCATTTTCCAACAAAACTTGTCTGGTTTCAATGCAGCTACTACTAGACTAATGTATAGTAGTCATAAATAATATCACGTTAATTAGCTTCTAAAAAGCCTACATTGGTCGCAAATTAAATTATTTCAAACTTTATCTCTTTGTATTCAAGTTCTTAAACGGGACGTCTCCATTGTATCTTCAAATTATTGTCTAGCTCTTTCGAAGAGAACTAGAATTTAAAGATCGATTGCTTTTTCACCTAATAAATTGATGGTTTCAAATAAATGAAATAGGGTCGAGTATTTATGTTAAAGCTCTTGCTGTTGCTAACTCTGTAGCGTGGAATAGCCTGCCTCCTGGTGTTAGTCTTATGAATCCTCATGTGCAGCCTGTTGCTAGCTCTGTGGCATGGAATAGCCTGCCTCCTGGTGTTAGTCTTATGAATCCTCATGTGCAGCCTGTTGCTAGCTCTATAACATGGAATAGCCTGCCTCCTGGTGTTAGTCTTATGAATCCTCATGTGCCGCCTTATGAATCTTATCTAAATTTATGACTGGGTTCGAATCCCGAGTAAGAGCGTTTTCGAGGAGGTTTTGCTCTTTGAGCGGCTTTATATCAACTTTCCTTTTATTATTATTAATATTATTGAGAGGCAGGCATCAAAAATAAGATTTTAAACGGTAAAAATGTAATTTTGGAAAAAGGCATACAATTGTATTAACTATGATTTAATTTTAACCTGTTCACCGCGTTAAAAATCAAATTCCACGAATCCTGTGCGCGGCACAATTTCAGCGTTTTTTAATTTCTATGTTTAAACACATATCTTGTTTAGAACCACTGATATTTGATTACAACAGCAAGTAAACATGACACTTAAGTAATTTTCTGATAATAAATAGTAGTCATTACTCTTAAGGAGACTCATTAAATAAAGGAGATAAACTTAACATTACGTAAAATAAACAAAGGAATGCTACGATCAAATCAATGCTTCATGACACTCACCCAATCAAATGCATATAGCACTAGTAATGTTTATTTACGTAAGAGAGACTTAGTTATGTTTATTTACGTAAGAGAGACTCATCGCAGGACTCGATCCGCGAGACAGGTCGTTAATGCTGGAAATATTGAGAAACCAAAAAAATTCGGCGCTCTGTTTATTCAACAATATCTCATAAACTAATATATTATTTGACAAGGTTTTCAGAGATGTCGCTAGAATAAAGATTATTTTAAATTTAAGTTTAATTTTTATTCCGGTTTTCTGTCATTTTTTTTAAGTATTTGTGATTTGAAACTTGGATTGTCGTCAGATCACAGGCGTTTGTGCTCCCCGCGGGGAACACGTTAAATGCTGATTAGTTTCTTGATATTTGTATAAGATAACACCTTTTTAATGGTAAAGAAAATGATGATGACTTAAGTTTGAAGGAGTTCAGTTCAGTTCAGTTCATTTCATTTCAATAAAAGATAAGTTTAACACAAATTATCATACTTTAATATTTATATGCTACGAATAAACAATTCACATAAAATTTTCAGCAATATATTATTGTATATAAAATATTTAACAAAATTAAACAATTATCAATAATTTATTTGATATCATTTTATTTACAAATATATTGTAGTTATCAGTTAGTACAGAATATTTAAACAAAAAAAATAAAAAAAGGTAATAAGTGAAAAGAGATGCAGTGGGAAAGACTTGATATATCGGATGAAAAAATAACTATTTTAATATAACACACAATATGTTACATTCAAGTATATTGTTAATGTGAATTATTTTCACTGCTCAAAAGAGATTTTAAGAAAGTATCTCATATTTTTTTGAGTCCGACTCTTAAACGCCGGATTTTCAGGATTAAAAGTCTTAAGATTTCAATATTATTCTTTTTATTTCAATATTATTCATTTTATTTTCTTTTTCTCTTTCGTGAATTTCTGCTGAAAAAATCATCAACATTTTTACTTGTACGTTCTCTTTTGAGATGAAAAATGATTGTTAAAAAGTCATATTAATTTGTCGTACAAGATCTTTAATATAGCTCACGATGGCAACGTTGCATCTTCGGAGGGTATTTGGAATCAACTTATATTAGGCCAGTTTTAAGTTATATTAAATTCAGGATGTTTTTAGTTTTCAGCCAAAAAGGGATTTTTTAATACGTGAATGTGGCTTTGTGAAATTATATTTAGAGTAACAAAAACACGAAATAATTTTTTATCGAAAATGCACGAGATCACTTTAAAGGTTGGCGCGAAATTAACTTATTTTATTTTATTATTCTTGTAATTGAGACGCGAGACATATTTATTATTTTTTAGTATAAAATGTTTTTTCTTTCAGAAAAATCTCTTGTCAAATAATTTAGTGACATGAAACTGATAAAAAATTGATAACTTTCTCCTTAAAAATTGGTAAAACACTTGAAAATATATATTTTTTGACGCCACTGTTTATGTCACTGTTTCGTTTAACTGCACTGCGTTTTGACTCATTCGATACACTAACTGTATTGATACCGAGTTTAGATATCACTTTGCACCGCACAGTGGGTGAGGTGAAGTCACTTATATCAGTGAGCCCCGCTGTATTGGCTAGGGGCGGGCAGACACTGCAAAGGCCCACTGCGTCACCTGAGGTCCACCCTCGCACTGGATGAAGGCAGTGCACAACGAAGTAGCAGGTGCAGCGCGCAGTACGCCAGGGTACAGAGCGCTGACAGTCGCTGCGTGGAAGCCGCCCCATACTGCATGGCATCCGCGTGTTCTCCTAAAATACGAGTATATGTTTTATTATTGACACATTGTTTAAACAAATTAATTTTATCGTAGTGTATTTCAATTGTGTAGATACACCACTTGTTGTTCTCATGAATTTAACTTACAAACCAAAGTGTTTCAGTTTGCCACAAGATATAAGATACACAAAATGCAATAGACATACGAGTAGTTCATGTACAGCGATATCGATTGATAATGCGATACTGACCATTGAGCACGTGTACGGCCACGGTGGTAGCGGCCGCTTGATCCAGACTACACGAGTAATTACCCGAGTCCAAGCGGTTGGCATTGGCGATGAAAAGCGTACTCTCAGCACCGCTAGGCCGCATATCCGTCTTGACGCTGATGCCGCCGCGCGTCGTGTCATAGTTGAGCGTGCGCAGGCCGTGCCGCCACTGCACGTACCCGCTGGGCTGCGGCACCCGGCTGATCCGGCACACCAGCTCTATCGTGGAGCCTCGCTTGTAAAATTTGTCCTGCACAAGCACGCCGCGAGCGTCCACTATTTCCACACGAGGCACTAGAAAAATGATAAACATTAAATGATTAGCTCTCAAGAAGGCGCTTCGATTGTTGAATAGACTTACAAGTAGATATAGGATAGTGTGGACAAGAAACATACGTTTAATAATAGCAGCAAGTGGTTAATGTTGAAAACGTATCTAGAATAATTGGATCAAATTTTAAAGAAAAGTGATAAGTGGCAATAAGTAATTTGTTTAGATAAGTACAATACAACTATTATAAGATTGTGCATGGAATATAAATTCGTCATCATTTAGTAAGGGTGATCTGACGAGAAAAAATATAGAAAAGCCACAGTTGATTGTTTTTCTGGGCTCAAAAGTAAAATTGGAGTCATATATGATATACCGATGACCATCCAGGTAGGTGAAGATGACGGGCGGTGAGAGACTGACTTGCAGAGAGAAAATAAAATATAGTCATACTTTGATGCAAGAGCTGTCTCCGGTAGGGTCGCCTCCTCTGCTGCTGACACACTGAAATGTAATCGGTAATATGTGAGTAATGAGTAAGAGGTAAAGAGAGGAGGCATACATACCGATGACCGTGAGGTAGACAAAGAAGACAAGTGGCGGATGGCTGGAGACCTGGCACTCGTACACGCCGTCGTCCCGCTCGTTAGCGTAGCGGATGAGCAGCCTCCAGTCATTGGGCGGCTGGTACTCGAGTGAGTATCTGCAACAGAAAGATCTTTTACTACTCGTACTTTTTATTTGAACTTCTCTCTTTGCATTCGTGCGTTAACGTTAAACATGAATCCGCCGTATTCTCAGTAAAAGTCTACATTTTAAAACATGGTTAAAAATATATGTATACTCGTATATACATATTTGTTATTTCGTATGTACAAGAAGTTGTGATCCCACAAAATTACAGAAAGAAGTGCCCCAATTAAACGAGTGCCAGCAAACACTTAAGATCTGCACAGGCTTCAATTGAAGAAACTATGTACGAGTATTCTTTTAACAACGCTGTCGTAATCATAAGACTAGATCTTGGGAACGAATTAATCGCACTGCAGAAATAATGATATTTTTTTTATAATTAGTAGCATTTATATTCCACTTTCTGAGCAAAATATTGATTACATAACTTATAAGGTTAATTTATCTCGTTAATGATCTCCCCGTAAACGAGACCCCTTATTTTCTCTTGGATCACCAATTTTCCCACTATATCTTACATCTAATAATATGACCGAAAAACCTGAGGATCTGCAATTGTACAATTGAAAACAAACGTTATTCGATTTGCTGTTCTTCCAGAGTTCTTTATATTTCTGTTCTAAGTGCTTTTCAAGGTAGATGCACCTTCCGTCGCTAGCTTTACATCCCCAAGGGGTGCATCTTGCTTTCCTTTAGATATACTATATGGTATATACATATTTTTTAACTTTGGTACACTTACTGTGAAATACTAACGAACCTTTGATGAGCATAACTCCCATTGACTCGATCATTGTATATAATTATTGAGCTTCTTGGATAGTGATACGAGTTTTAGGGAAAAAATATTTCATTGATTCTAAATGTAGAAGCATATAAAACATGTACTGTAAATTCCTTTCAAAAACTTTCGTTTCCTGTTAGATACACATCTTCACCATTGCTTTCTGTTAGATACACATCTTCACCATTGCTTTCTGTTAGATACACATCTTCACCATTGCTTTCTGTTAGATACACATCTTCACCATTGCTTTCTGTTTGATACACATCTTCACCATTGCTTTCTGTTAGATACACATCTTCACCATTGCTTTCTGTAAGATACACATCTTCACCATTGCTTTCTGTAAGATACACATCTTCACTATTGCTTTCTGTTAGATACACATCTTCACCATTGCTTTCTGTTAGATACACATCTTCACCATTGCTTTCTGTTAGATACACATCTTCACCATTGCTTTATGTTAGATACACATCTTAACCATTGCTTTGAAGTGTTGGCAGTATACGGTTTAGTGATTTTATCAGAATAAGTAACACAGCATAATATTTTTTTAAATTTCTAACTAGCGCATGGAACATTTTTGCTAGTGGAAGGTTTTGCAGAGTTAGAGAAGATTTAATAGATAAGTAGTAGCCTAGAAAATATAGTGTTGTTTATGGCGGTCGAATTCACATGAAAGTGAATACAAAGAAATAATATAACTGGTAAGGTGTAAGGTACCTGGCCTCATTGCTGTAGGTGAGGTGGCCGAAGGTAATGAGGTGCAGACTCTCCCCCTTGCGGCGCACCCAAGATACCTGCAATAAATAATATAACGCACGCTGCAGGATTTAAGTCGAATATTAGTTGCACCACAATATTAGGTCGTATCATACTTCCATTTTGTGTAAAACAAGCTCGTGGGATTATCTGCAGTGTAACGATTCATTTTTACCAACCAAAATAAAGTTCGAGTATCTACTATATCATATACTCGTAGATTCAATACTCAAATGTGACAAAAGCAGGTTAAAACTACATTATATCATATTAACAATATGAGCTGGTGAATTTCTTATATTAATATTATCTGTAGAACAATCAGATGTTTATAAAAATGTACGAATATCATAAGATATACAAAACAAATGCTTTTTTAATACAGTAAAAAATTTAACATTTCGAGTAAATAACCTCAATTTTTTAACCTGTTTATTTTCATGTTCATAAAAATTGAGCGCGTTTAATTTTTACAACTTCATTTTTTATAAGAACACTGTACAAAAATTTGTATTATGTGTCTGAAAATGGCGATTTTGAAAGAACAATTATTATTTGAACAAATGATTTAATACAGATAGATCTTATCCTTTCGCGCATGTCTTGTAAGAGAAGAGCTTGTGAACATTATGAAATCGCTTTATCCAGAAGTATGTTGACTAAACCTGGTTGCGGACGAGGTTCCTAATATTACCTACCACAACCAGATTTCTTACTTGCTTTTCAGGTTTCTTACTTGTTTGTTTTGTGTATAAAAAAAATTATTGTGAATCTTCTGTATTGAGCAAAACCGACTGAATTGAAAACTTGTTTAAATAGGAAGTTTAACTTACAGTTTTATCCTTGAGATCGTTGACCCTGCAGTGTAAGTACACGTCCTGGCCCAGCTGCGTGGTGACATTAGTTACGTTGTACGGCTCCTCGAAGAAGGGTAGTACCTCCTCCGTGGTACTGGAGTAACCCTCGGTACTGGTCGCCGTCCGACCTTGTGACGCCCCCTGGCTCGCCCCCTGTCCTTGAGCGTGGCCCGACCCCGCTCCTGCACCCTGAATGTAAGCCGCGGGGATCTGCAGCTGTATTTTGGAGTTCAGCTGGGAAGAGGGTAGCGGAAGCCGCGTCACTGCAACATCCACATTTTCCTCAACCACTTTTCACAGCCTTGATACAATAAGATAAACGAGAAGAAACAAGTCTTAAATTACAATATCATTGTGTCTACAATACATGAATAAGTTCAGTTTACTGCTAACATGAAATGTAAACTATATCGGATGAATTTTTCGTTTCGTTTTCCTTCAATTCTTAGAAATGCTCAAAACCTGTGGTAAATAATTAATTCGCATGATACTTCTCAAAATCTTTAAATTGATGATACTGGCATAATGAAAAGCACGGCAAGGAAACGATTTTGTTTATGGTTCCAGTAATAATTAAACTTTCGGGTTTAAAATAACTGTTGGAGGCAAGCTATTCACAGTTTATCAATCTGTGATGCCACGCGTAATTCAAGAAAAAAATACAAAACGAATGACATCGAGGTAGATTGGAAGTTATTCATATTACAGAAAAAAATAAAAAATATCATTTCAGATTGAGCGGCGATGTATGCATAAGAAATAAGGTTAACAATGGAATTATAATACAATATAACAGCCTGGCGGCCTCATTTCCATGAAGAGACTTCTTCCAATCCACAAAAATATTTTGACAATGTGTATAAAAAACAGATTAGTTTCCTTTTTGCACTGGGTATCACAAGTTGCCCCCAATAAAATAGGGATGGACATCAAACATTTGGCCAACTTGGCAACGGAGTTTTTCTAGGCCATAGGGATTGCTTTGTAAAAGGCCGCTGTCATAAAATGATGAAAATAGAAGACATGGTATTCGGTAAATTAGAATGACATGAACATTTTATAGATCAACAGCCACACGGCTAAAACGGAATAAATAGAGAATATAGACTGGTATATGGTGAGGGGACTTTAGTATGTGATGAAATGACTTCGGTATCTGGTAAAGTAACTTTGGTATGTGACGAGATGACTTAATTATGTGGTGAGGGGACTTTGGTATGTTGTAAGATGGCTCGTTATGTGGTAAAGTGAACTCAATTTATGGGAAGATGACTAAAGTTTGTGATGAGGTGACTTTGGTATGTGACTTCGGTCTAGTAGAAAATGAAAACCATGAAACACACGGATTACTGACCTCGGAGAGAACATAGCGGCAGAGGGAGTTGAAGCCCGAACAGTAGCAAGAGAAGCAGCGCGGCGCCCCCACCCCCGCCCCCGCCATCGCCAACCTTCATCCCGTCATGCGCCTGCCCGTCTCCTCGTCCACCGCCCTGCAAATATAATATTGTATAACCATTTCATCTCTTCACTTATCATTCACTTCTGTCACCTCAAAGCGAGCGGACTTCCAGGGGGTTTGCTTTCTCACAGCACGCAAGCGCTAAGTTAGTTTTTTCCCACCCGTCCGTTTCTACCTTGCGCTTAAACACGGTGTACGCAGAGAGCCGGATGCAAGACAGACCAATTCCTCTCACAGACCTATAAAGATACTTGCTAGCATACCAGCCCGAGCCGCCGCGCCGCCGAGATGACTACTGCACCACCACCGTTCTTTAATATACTCGTATATGCTCTTATGATGTCCGTATGGTATATCGTAATGTTATTAAATTAATGTTAATGCTGAAGTCTACGATTTACTTTGATTACATGTTTTTTAAGCGAAGTGTGAATTCAAAGCTTCTGCGAAGTCCTGTCAATTTTACTAACGTCTTTACATTATTAGCGTTACAATTTTAGTACTGTTTTATTACTTCTGTATCTCCAATCTAACTATATACATTTTTGACATTTAATACCAGGTTTCAACACCTTGAAAGAAATAAAAAAAAAACAATTTCCTTTGTCAGAAAGAAAAAAAAAGTTTTCCTTGAAAAATGAGTTTTTTTGTAAAAAAAAAAACAGATTCCCGTTTTATTTTAATTTGTCATTAACCTTTTTTGAATTTTGATGTAATTTAAAACAATGGACATTATGTTAGATTATTTGATAAACGACTATATGTAACATAACATACTCGTATAGTTGACTCCAAATGAAAGAGCAGTATCGTTGCAGCGCTGCGAATTTCTCTCTCTGCCTGGTGGATATTTGCCAATACACGATACAGTAATACAGATTGCTTCGTGTATTTTGTTATTTTTATCTTTTGGTCTCAAACTGCGTGAGAATTAGGACCGACATACGAGTAAATCTCCGAAATGCTTTGCGGGCAATAATCAGAAAAAAGTCTTTTGTAGCTCTGATTTATGAGATAACGTTGTGTGTGCTGCGCACTGCGCACGGGAGCCGGTCCTGCGTTATATGCTGGAAGCTGCGTTGGTTTCAAGTCAATGATTTTGTGTTTAGATTTAAACAAAAATGTTATGACACAAACTGTCCCGCAACATGGCCACGCCACGGCCATGAAGAAATCACCGAAAAAAATATGTTAACGTATTTTTTCACTTTAATTTTGAACTCACTATCTTGTTTATCACGATTTATTTTATTTTATTAAGGTTTAATAAATTGGAATACGAGTAGCCAGTAGCCAGTAGCCAGTAGGCAGCGCTAGTCTTAAACACAATATTTCCGCATTCTAAAAGTCGACTGTGAACAAAACTTATCGGTCGGCTGAATGCTTCGCTATGTGTGTGAGGCAGTTTGACGTAAACTTTGCATCCCTTTTCTAGCGTTTAGGTTCTTAAAAATATTCATTTCCAGTTCTTTATTTAACCCGACACATTCGTCTAAGTCAAATGCTAGATTGTTATTGTTAGATATTTAAATTTGCATGAAAATAATTATTAAATTATGAAAAATAGTAGAAAACCGGATATGTGTACATATTGCATAATCTACTCGTATATAAATAAAAATGTAAATGTTCATGCGTGTCCAGCTGCAAAACGATCGATCAGCTGAGATATTCTCACGTCAATTGCTGGAAATTGGGAACGGAAAGGTGCCGGTTGATATGAACTCAGGATGAATTTCATTGTCGCATAACTTCTGCAATTTAGTGATGTCAAAAGAAGAATTGGTTGAAAAAGTATTTCCCAATATTCAAATGAATTATAAGAATCCCGATTGGCTGAGTGAACGAGCTATTCTGGCCGCCAAGAACAAAGACGTCTACGAACATAACAATATTATTCAGTTCCTTTTTTAATGTTTCGCAATTTTATATGTTTTTGTTATAACTTTCTTTCTTCTTTTTCAGTGCAATCGATCTTTCATTTGAATTCAAATCATATCGAGAATTGACCTCTTGGAGAGACGTGATCAAATGCGCACGGCGATGAACGCGACAGACTGAGAGTGGCTGAAAAACATCAAAAATATTGTATACCCACAAGCATTGTGAAATTAAACATATTAGAAACGTGTGCTTTCTCTTTTATTTCTTTTCCATTAAACCAGACTGAGCCACAGCAACGCGTGGCCGGGTACAGCTAGTTTTGAATAAAATCAACCGTAAAAGCCCTGGTAACTAAAAACATATGTTTTAATGAAACAGAAAATAGCGACAAAAACGTTTAAGCAAGAAAATGAAAAAAATGTAATAAATATAGTAGTAGCAAATAAAAATATGAGAAATTAGCCAAAACAAATATGGCACGATGCCTGTGTGCATTAAGGCATTAATTCAGTTGTAATTTGTGCACAATACTCAGGTCGCTGTTACACACTCGAGGCATAAAGAAAATAGTGCATGACTGTACTAAGTAATCAAAAAAAATGTGGCACGATGTCTGTGTGCATTAAGGCATTAATTCAGTTATAATTTGTGCGCAATGCTCAGGTCGCTGTTACACACTCGAGGCATAAAGAAAATAGTTCACGAATGTACTAATTAATCAAAAGAAATGTGGCACAATGTCTGTGTCCATTAAGGCATTAATTCAGTTGTAATTTGTGCACAATGCTCAGATTGCTGTTACCCACTGTAATTTGTGCACAATGCTCAGATTGCTGTTACCCACTGTAATTTATGCACAATGCTCAGATTGCTGTTACCCACTGTAATTTGTGCACAATGCTCAGATTGCTGTTACCCACTGTAATTTGTGCACAATGCTCAGATTGCTGTTACACACTGTAATTTGTGCACAATGCTCAGATTGCTGTTACCCACTGTAATTTGTGCACAATGCTCAGATTGCTGTTACCCACTGTAATTTGTGCACAATGCTCAGATTGCTGTTACCCACTGTAATTTGTGCACAATGCTCAGATTGCTGTTACCCACTGTAATTTGTGCACAATGCTCAGATTGCTGTTACCCACTGTAATTTGTGCACAATGCTCAGATTGCTGTTACCCACTGTAATTTGTGCACAATGCTCAGATTGCTGTTACCCACTGTAATTTGTGCACAATGCTCAGATTGCTGTTACCCACTGTAATTTGTGCACAATGCTCAGATTGCTGGAACACACTGTAATTTGTGCACAATGCTCAGATTGCTGTTACCCACTGTAATTTGTGCACAATGCTCAGATTGCTGTTACCCACTGTAATTTGTGCACAATGCTCAGATTGCTGTTACCCACTGTAATTTGTGCACAATGCTCAGATTGCTGTTACCCACTGTAATTTGTGCACAATGCTCAGATTGCTGTTACCCACTGTAATTTGTGCACAATGCTCAGATTGCTGTTACCCACTATAATTTGTGCACAATGCTCAGATTGTTGTTACCCACTGTAATTTGTGCGCAATGTTCAGATCGCTGTTACCCACTCGAGGCATAAAATGAATTATTTTCAAAATTATAAATTACCTTTATGATTTATTTAGGGTAAAGTTGAAGTGTGCAGTCTTACATTGTCTGGCGTTACATGGTAAACTTGAAGTGTGCGGTCTGGCGTTACTGGGCAATCCTTCCTATCTCATATATCATAGAAAAGTTCCAATAAACGTTTTCGTGTAACAAAATATGCACTTTTAAGAATATTTTTATCGAGCACATTTCAAGTTATACGAAAAATACTATATACTCCAGTTTTCTGATTTTTGTATTTAAAGCATCAATATAAACCTCGTAACAAACGAGTTGATTAATAAAAATGCCAATATCTTTTATACTCGTACTATCGATTCTTTTCAAAGAAACAAGAGAACAGTCAGTTCAGTTGAAGGTAAACAGGTGCGCAGTTTTATTAACTTACGAGTATTTGTAAGTGCTCGAGTTTTAGTAGAGGCCAAATGTCATTTTCTTTTGGGAATTCAGAATTGACAGATTTGAGTTCAATTTTTTAACTTCATACAATTGTGTATTTGCTTCTGAAAACACACCATCTCATATTCTCCTCTCAAATAGAAGAAACGAACAAAATAATGAAGGTAGAGAACTCAGCTTCTACGGAAAATTCGTGCTTCAGGCAATTATGTAGCTCTGACAGGGAATAGAGAGCGCAAGATGATTAAGTTGCTCGGTGTGTATCAATACAGGGAGAGAGATCTCTTCGACATACCTACATACGAGTATATAAAGGGAGTCTCCAGGCATTGGCCCCAGCCCAGAGCGGGAGTACGAGTAGATGCCGCGCGGGGCGCACGGATTCAGAATGTACGAGTAATGTAACGGAGGTATAAACAGATAATTGCTACTTACTCTTAAGTCATCTAAGTTTGTTACCAATTAATGGATTTTGCCACGAACTAAGGTTCAAACTCGCGTTAGCGTAAATTAACCTCATGGCAGTACAGTACAGACACGGTTTGAGGTTTGAGGGTGGTTTGAACATGACGAGCAAAGGGCGATGCCTCAATCACAATAAACAAACACGTCCATCTGGACATAACACTATTAGGTTTTTAATACAAGAACAGTTTAAAATAGTCGTACTTCTCCTGAGGCATGGTAATCTGAGAAGATAATTTAAATGAATTAAAATAGTCGTACTTCTCCTGAGGCATGGTAATCTTAGAAGATAATTTAAATGAATTAAAATAGTCATACTTCTCCTGAGGCATGGTAATCTTAGAAGATAATTTAAATGAATTAAAATAGTCGTACTTCTCCTGAGGCATGGTAATCTGAGAAGATAATTTAAATGAATTAAAATAGTCGTACTTCTCCTGAGGCATGGTAATCTTAGAAGATAATTTAAATGAATTAAAATAGTCATACTTCTCCTGAGGCATGGTAATCTTAGAAGATAATTTAAATGAATTAAAATAGTCGTACTTCTCCTGAGGCATGGTAATCTGAGAAGATAATTTAAATGAATTAAAATAGTCGTACTTCTCCTGAGGCATGGTAATCTTAGAAGATAATTTAAATGAATTAAAATAGTCGTACTTCTCCTGAGGCATGGTAATCTTAGAAGATAATTTTAATGAATTAAAATAGTCGTACTTCTCCTGAGGCATGGTAATCTGAGAAGATAATTTAAATGAATTAAAATAGTCGTACTTCTCCTGAGGCATGGTAATCTGAGAAGATAATTTAAATGAATTAAAATAGTCGTACTTCTCCTGAGGCATGGTAATCTTAGAAGATAATTTAAATGAATTAAAATAGTCGTACTTCTCCTGAGGCATGGTAATCTTAGAAGATAATTTTAATGAATTAAAATAGTCGTACTTCTCCTGAGGCATGGTAATCTGAGAAGATAATTTAAATGAATTAAAATAGTCGTACTTCTCCTGAGGCATGGTAATCTGAGAAGATAATTTAAATGAATTAAAATAGTCGTACTTCTCCTGAGGCATGGTAATCTTAGAAGATAATTTAAATGAATTAAAATAGTCGTACTTCTCCTGAGGCATGGTAATCTGAGAAGATAATTTAAATGAATTAAAATAGTCGTACTTCTCCTGAAGCATGGTAATCTGAGAAGATAATTTAAATGAATTAAAATAGTCGTACTTCTCCTGAGGCATGGTAATCTTAGAAGATAATTTAAATTAATTTAAAAAAAATGTTTTAGAGGTAAACTTTAAAAAATCTTCTTTCGTGTTGTACTTTTCAATATATCCAAATTGGATATTCGGACGTATTGAAGAGCGTGGTTGGGAGACTATATTGTTTTCAGTTTTAGTAATTGAGCTTTTAGGTTTGAAGCCACTGGATTCAATACAAAACTCGCGGTTAACTATTGAAAGTTTTGGCATTAATACCGCACGTAAAAAGACATACGGGGGAGAATTGTTACTGGACATTTGTTTCCCAGATATTCATCAGGAATCAAACCCAAAATCTCCGGGTAGAAGTAAGCATCTAACTCACTAGATCTATTGTCGCGCTGCTTCCCGGTGGTAGTATTACCGGAGAGCATCTTGATAATGGGCTTTTTGCCTTGGAGAACTTTTACAATAAATGTTGGTTTATCGGGTGTCACCGAGAAACAGTGTGAGAATGATCTTTGTGCCCAGGACTTCTTCACGGAATCTTAACATAACGGGTATCACCGCGAAGCAGCGTGACGATGGACTTCTACATGGAATCTTGGCACATTGGGTGTCCCTGCGAAGTAGCGTGACACTTTGTCTTATGGCCAGGTCTTCGACAGAAAATTCTGGCCCATCGGGTGGCACCAGAAAGCAGCGCAACAATGAGCCTTTAGCTCGGAAGGATTTCTACACGACATTTTGGTTTATCAGGTGTCACCTAGAAGCAGCACGATAATGATCCTTGTGCCCTTAAGAGCTTATACGAAAATTCTTAACATATCGGGTGTCACTAGAAAGCAGAGCGACAATGGACCTTGTACTCTGAAAGGCTTCCTCAGTAAATCTTGGTATATCGGGTGTCACCGGTAAGTAGTTGGACAGTAAAGCTTGTGCCCTGGTCGGAAAAGAGCCAAATACTTGTACTCGATGTATTTTTCTCAGTGAAATTCGTTCACTGAGAAGAATACATTGGGTGACAATGAGATTAACGTAATAAAGGGATGAGAGACAAACGTAAACTTGTCGCTTGTACGTATGGGTTGAGTAAGATGATTAAAAAGATTCTGAAACAGATTGTGTGTGAGTGAACTGAATAAACGAAGAAAAACTAAAAAAATATATGTCTGTATATGTCCTCTTTACCTACCCTGATTAAGAAATTACATGATGGTTTGTATGAATCAGTAACCCTCCCCCCCCCCCCCGTCCCATAACCCTGGACAAATATAATAGAAGACATCATATAAAGTGGATGCTCATGATACCTGATGTTGGTGCTACAGAAGATGACTTCGTTAGCCAATTCTTGATAGTCACACATTGTTGTATAATGGGTCAGAAGTTTTATTATTTGCAGGTTGTCTGCGTTTCTTTTCTCTATTGCCTCCCTGATTTCTAGCAACTAGCAAAAGCTCCATTAGGCTCTACCGGTTGCTATTTGCTCCAAATTGTACTAAACACTAATATTTTTTAACATCTCACGCAGTAGGTTCTTACCATATACTATATCTCTTACTCTGATCCCCGTTCTTTGTTCTGTAGTGACCATGCGCTTCTATCTATCCTCGTTCAACTCACAAAAAAGAGAGCATTGATCGTGAATCCGTAATCATATGGGAGAGTCGCGTACGCATAAAAAGGGAGGTGTGCACGCGACACGAACCATTGTGGTTCATTATTTGGTACTCTGTGAGAACCGTTGAATCTTTATTATTTGTCTGAAGTGCATCTGCTAATATATTCCGGGTGTCCTAATACTCGTATGTCATCTGTCGTCCGTAGTCATCAGACATCAGACATCAGAGATCTTATGATTCGTCATTGTCGTTGTTGGGCCTCGTGGGCGAGGGTGAGGGCGAGGATCCTCTCGCTATTTCAACTTCAATTCAGTTGGAAAGAAAGGGAAGCTGTGCCGTGGAGTTTTCGTCTCTTTTTTCTCCTCTTTAAGTAAGTGTGAGTACTCCTGTGAGTAAGTCGTTGCAAACCAGCAAATCGACCGGCCACCCTGCTATACTGGATCTGATGAAACACCTTAAACCAGATGATTGGAGCACAGCAGCATGTTTTTACTTGTTTATTTTAATCAATAGATATGACCTAAGTCATATGTATCCTTATTCTCCCGAATTCTAGACGGAATAAATTATTGTGTCGTTCGCAGGGAGTGGCATAGAGCGGGGTTTGAACCGGCAACCTTCCGCACGGAAGTCCAGTGCGCTACCACGCAACCACGCGTGTGCGTATTAATGGTATGATTACAACTTGATAGACTGCCGTTTTGGTTTTCAGTGCTAGATCGTGATTATCAACACCCACGAAGAGCCCATAACGACCGGGAAGCTGCGCTTAGTCTTTTCTGAATCTACGTATGTGTGCTTATTACACTTTTTTCAATCCCCACCTTTTTTCAAAGTCAAGTCACGAGCTACTGTCGGGTGTATGGGCGGAGTGAAACCATCACGTTCGGTTTCTGTTTCTTTTGTCCAGTGCCAGTGCAGACGGGACACCTCGCGCCTCGCGCAATAATGAAAGTAACTTTGTCCAGTGCCAGTGCAGACGGGACACCTCGCGCCTCGCGCAATAATGAAAGTAACTTTGTCCAGTGCCAGTGCAGACGGGACACCTCGCGCCTCGCGCAATAATGAAAGTAACTTTGTCCAGTGCCAGTGCAGACGGGACACCTCGCGCCTCGCGCAATAATGAAAGTAACTTTGTCCAGTGCCAGTGCAGACGGGACACCTCGCGCCTCGCGCAATAATGAAAGTAACTTTGTCCAGTGCCAGTGCAGACGGGACACCTCGCGCCTCGCGCAATAATGAAAGTAACTTTGTCCAGTGCCAGTGCAGACGGGACACCTCGCGCCTCGCGCAATAATGAAAGTAACTTTGTCCAGTGCCAGTGCAGACGGGACACCTCGCGCCTCGCGCAATAATGAAAGTAACTTTGTCCAGTGCCAGTGCAGACGGGACACCTCGCGCCTCGCGCAATAATAAAAGGCGCAGAAAAGGTGAAGTTTAAATAGATACATCGCAGTCTCAATTGATTTCATCTTCCGTACAATGGCAACATTGAACTTTAGCCTGAATATGTTACACCGTGCCTAAGCTCCACATATGTGTTCTTAAACTTCTGCATATCTTTATTGTTTACAGGCAATGCAATGCAATGCAATGTCAGGTTTATGGCCAACTATTGAGCTTTACTTTCATCCTTTCACTCTGTTTCTATTTTCGTTGTAGCCGTGATCAATCGTGTATTATGATGTTGTGATTAAAAAACAAATTCTTATAAAGCAGCTCTGCGATGTCTTGCATCAGATTCACGTCAGCCCGATACATTTCTCTATTCTAAAATTCGGTAAAAGCTCATTTACAAAAGTTTGTATAATAAAGTTTCGCTTTGCTGTCTTTATAAAACGCCTCTAGCATGGTTAACTTCTCAATTTCTCTCTGTTCTCTTTATAAAACGCCTCTAGCATGATTAACTTCTCAATTTCTCTTCGCTGTCTTTATAAAACGCTTCTAGTATGGTTAACTTCTCAATTTATCTCTGCTGTCTTTATAAAACGCCTCTTGCATGGTTAACTTCTCCATTTCTCTCTGTTGTCTTTATAAAACGTCTCTGGCATGGTTAACTTCTCCATTTCTCTCTGTTGTCTTTATAAAACGTCTCTAGCATGGTTAATTTCTCAATTTCTGTCTGCTGTCTGCTCTGCATAAAAAATTCTTTAATTAAAAAAAAATGGTATTTCACTTATTATATTAATCCCGTCTACACGTGTTTCTCCTTTCTATTCCGACACTTTCTTTAGGGGGAATGATCCCGATTCGGTCGGTACGAGAGCTCACAATAAATTGGGATCATCCCACCGGAGGACGGTCACGGAACGGGATGATGTACTAGTAGGGACACGCGTAGCGGGGATTAATGTAATGTTATTATAAGTGGACGATAAACACGTTTACTGTTTGATATTCTAATATGGAGTTCCACAAATTAATCCATAACATTTAATAAAAAAGGGTAATTTGGTCGGCAGCCCACTTGTTCCCAGCGTCAGTGTATATAGATGGTAGCGAGAAGAAATAACATTGCAAAATTGCATTCACAGTACTATGCACTTCTGTCTTTATGAAAATTATATTAAGTTTGGACGAAATCTTCAAATTAAACCTACAGGTCAATAAATGTAGATTTTTTAAAATCTGAAATAGTAACCCGAGCTAAGAACATAACAACAGACCATAATACTCGTACAATCGACCGAGTAGAGAACAGGGAACATATAAAAGATAACAAAATAAGAGAGGAGAGAAGGGCGGAAGGGAAAATCCTTCGATCTTTCTGGAGAGGTCTGGATCTGGATCTGGAGCGGAGTAACATCACTCACAAATTCAATTATTTGGAAATTTTCAACATTTGCTGTCAAATTTCCTCGGAATTTCATTATCAGTTTGAAAGCTCGAAATCATCGGGGAAATTTAATTTCTATTTAATGTGCCAATATTTTACATTATTTATGTTACGGCTTCATTGGAATGGAACGAATCACGGTTTTGTTTCAATACTTTTCTACTGTTTTTTTTATTCTTAGACCTTCAATTTACCTTCTCTTATTTACGAGTATATGAAATACATTTGTTGTTAGTTTTTCTCAAATATTGTACTATATTTAAACATTACGAAGACACGGATCACAAACATGTATTGTTAGTTTTTCTCAAATATTGTACTATATTTAAACATTACGAAGACACGGATCACAAACATGTATTGTTAGTTTTTCTCAAATATTGTATTTAAACATTACGAAGACACGGTTCATAAACATTTATTGTTAGTTTTTCTCAAATATTGTATTTAAACATTACGAAGACACGGTTCATAAACATATTTTTGGTATCCATGAACCAATAATAATTCCGAAAAATCCTGCTTGATTGAAAGGAACAGTTTTAAAGCAATACTCGTAAATATCATACATCAGACGTATTTGCGCAGAAATTTTACTTAAAGAAATAATTTAAACCGTTTTTCTACAATATATTTTATCAAACGTTTCGGCTAGAACTTTGTAGACCTCCATTTTAGGATATTCAACAATAAATAAATATGCTCTTCCACTAATTATATAAACACCATCGAAACGTGTTTCTACCTCCTAGATATGAGGTATAAACAATGAAGGCTTTCTTCAGGTAAAATAATCCCATTTTTTTACGAAGGGTTTTATTCATCTTGTCGTGTAGCTCATAACTGAGCATCGTGACTTCCACGATATTCTCCGACAACTCTTCCATCCATCCCTATACTCCGCGGCTTGAAGACCAGTTATAAGCATTTCTCGCTTGGTCAGTTCATATTGTAACGATGGTCGCTATCAGTGTAGCACGTGTCCTATTAGGACGTGCTGATGATTCTGATATCGACATCGTTATCTTCGTTTTAACTGATTCTGCGTTACTTCTCGTACAGAATCATCAATATAGCGGATTGCTTATTTCTATAAGTCATGATGATCTTGATTTGTTTTCAATAAATATAGACTCAGGAATGCGGATATAAATCGATAAGTGGACAGCAGGTAAATAAATAACAAAGTCTTGACAGTTGACTGGATGACAATAAAATGTATGTTTATTTCGCATAGTGCAGACAATTTATACCAGTGAGTGAATACATGGGATATATATATATATCTGCCTCGCTCTATCACATGGACGGGAGGTAGGTTAATTATTTATATTTGGAGATCACTAGCCAATTTGCGCGCTGTAAATAGTAAATATTGTCGTTGTTTGAAGTGTGTAACAATCATTGAATTCTTGATCGGTCAATGACCCTGTATGTTTAAATCAACAATAATTAATTTAATTTATTTGTGTTTTAACAATTCACTCGTTATTTTTGACAATTCATTTAGGTAGGTATACAGGCAGGTACATAGCTCCTTTCCTAGTGAACGCAGAGGGCGCGTGCCTTGCGTGAACGATAGGTTCCGTGCATCTGACGTCGGGCTGGTCGTCCGTTCCCCGTGTCGAATAGGTACGTGGATAACAACAGCGCGTGGCGTTTTTTCCCAGATCTGTCGGTCAGATGGGTGATGCGGAAACAGGGGGTAGGCTTGGTTGTCTGTCGCTAAATTTTGGATTGTCTGCGGTGCTTGGTTGGTTGTTGCGCTGATCGTCGATGATTGGTTGTGTGGGTCAAGCTGCAGATGGCGTCCGCGGTGGAAGGTGGATCTGCAGTTGCTTGATGATGGTGGTGATGATGAAGATCAAGTTGCAGATGGCTTCCGATGTGGAAAGTTGATCTGCGGTGGCTTGATGGTGATAGTGATGATGTAGATCAAGTTGCAGATGGCATCCGATGTGGAAGGTTGATCTGCGGTGGCTTGATGGTGATGGTGATGGCGGAGATCAAGTTGCAGATAGCGTCCGCGGTGGACGGTTGATCTGCAGGTGCTTGATGATGATGATGGAGTCTGCGGTGCTCGTTGCTGCAGCGTGGTTGTAGCATGGTTGTAGCGTGGTTGTATCGTGGTTGTAGCGACGTTGTAGCGATGCTTGTCTGCTCCAGCGTTTTGTCGGTCAGTAGTTCGTCGAGGGAGGCAATCCTGTAAATCGTGTGGCTGATCGCCAGGACTGACCTCACATGAGCTGGCGTCGGGCTCGTCCAAATCAGATGTAGTGTTGTATCTGAGTGACGGCTCTGCTGTCCTTGTTGATGGCGTGCTTGGCCAGTTCGCCGGGGAGTAGAGTCTGGACGGTTGTCTGGATCTCTCTGCTGGTGATGATGATCATCTTGTTGCAGTGGGCGAGGCGTTTGGCATTGGTAGCGGTGCACTCGAGAATCTTGTTGACGAAACTGTTCATGATGCTCATTGCGTTGCTGCTGATGCCGGTGTCGAGTTGCAATTGTTTTGACATTGCTGTCGAGTCGGCGATATTCGATATAGTCGAGGTATGTATTCGTAGCGATGTTCAGTTTTCGTGCGGTTCGGTTTTCGTGCGGGTTCAGTTTTCGTGCGGGTTCAGTTTTCGTGCGGGCTCAATTTAGCGATGTTCGATTTTCGTTCGGGTTCACCAATGTGGCGATGACCAATGTGGCGATGTTCGGTTTTCGTTCGGAGTCACCAATGTAACGGTGGTGTAGTTCGTCGATGTACGTGTTCGGTTTTCTTTCGGGGTTCAGCAATGTAACGATGGTGTAGTTCGTCGATGTACGTGTTCTGTTTTCTTTCGGGGTCACCAATGTAACGATGGTCACTATCAGTGTAACACGTGTCCTATTAGGACGTGCTGATGATTTTGATATCGACATCGTTATCTTCGTTTTAACTGATTCTGCGTTACTTCTCGTACAGAATCATCAATATAGCGGATTGCTTATTTCTATAAGTCATGATGATCTTGATTTGTTTTCAATAAATATAGACTCAGGAATGCGGATATAAATCGATAAGTGGACAGCAGGTAAATAAATAACAAAGTCTTGACAGTTGACTGGATGACAATAAAATGTATGTTTATTTCGCATAGTGCAGACAATTTATACCAGTGAGTGAATACATGGGATATATATATATATCTGCCTCGCTCTATCACATGGACGGGAGGTAGGTTAATTATTTATATTTGGAGATCACTAGCCAATTTGCGCGCTGTAAATAGTAAATATTGTCGTTGTTTGAAGTGTGTAACAATCATTGAATTCTTGATCGGTCAATGACCCTGTATGTTTAAATCAACAATAATTAATTTAATTTATTTGTGTTTTAACAATTCACTCGTTATTTTTGACAATTCATTTAGGTAGGTATACAGGCAGGTACAATATCATTGGAATCGTGCGTCGTTTTTTTTCGCCTCCAGCAATATAAACCTCTCCAAACTCTCTCCTTGGTCCCGAGCAATACCATATAACCAAAGAAACAGAGAACTCGTCGAAGCCAGTGGGCACGGTCACAGAATGCATAAGTGCATCAATTGGCTTTAATGATTCATTTAATAATTCGCCGGCTGTCAAACATACCATGCAGGAAGATAAGAACACCATGCTAGCCATAGCCGCGAGTAATGGTTTCTCTCAAAATTTAATTTGGAAAATAATTGAGACAAATAGTACAAGAAAAAAAAATTCATATATATCCTGTAGATAATAAAACTACAGACCAAAAAGTTCGATTCCTCGCCATATTATGCAATTCATCCGCAAATCATTTCAACACTCAACAATAACTACGAGTATATCCGTGCGTGAGTAGCATTCAAAGTAAGGGACAGTTGAGGCCGCCTTGTAAATAGCAGTATAAATAAAATTAATCATTTTGAAAAAAAATGGAATCTTGAAATGATAATGTAATACCTACGTGCCTGTATAGTATATATGTGCATGTGTATAAGACAAATATAATATAAAAAAAAGTAAGAAAAATAAAAGGGCACTTAATATATGATTTCTGGAACAAAAAAGAGCCATTAAAAATACACTTCGCGAAACTTATGCTGGAAAATAACCAAATGAAATACTCGTACGAGTAGCAGCCCAATCCTACTCGTATTGCATCAAATCAAATAACACGACCATAATACAATAGTTTCATTATTGAACACATTCACTTGTATAATTTATCTCTTATTGACATTTAAAAAAACGACACTGAAAATAATGATGGGCTGTAGATGTTGTGATTTCGCTACTCACTGTACCCCTTAAACCCCAACACCAGGAATAATAATATTTACCAAAACAAACAATTAACCTAATACAACCTTTTTCATATTTTTTTACAACCTTTAAAACCGCATTTTTTGGCAAAAGATAAAAAATCACAATGGTTTGCCATTAAAACCCTTCTCACTAAAATGATCTCTTTCATCTCGTTTTACATCAAAGTTGGGTTAAGATAATATATGATATGTACATATATTGTACAAAGTTGGGTTAAGATAATACGCATATTGTACAAAGTTGGGTTAAGATAATACGCATATTGTACAAAGTTGGGTTAAGATAATACGCATATTGTACAAAGTTGGGTTAAGATAATACGCATATTGTACAAAGTTGGGTTAAGATAAATAAATAAATAAATAATAGGTTTATTGATAGCAACATAGTATGTACAGATTATATTTAAATAACACTTCTAAAACACATAAATTGCAGATAATACATTAAATATAGAAGCTATCAAAAGGTCTGGGCTCATCTAATAGCATCCCCTCGGCCAAGATACACCCCACCAATATAGGGCGAACCCAGCCACGGGGACACCAGATGTTTTTCAAACCACACCCTTGAAATACATATATTGTACAAAGTTGGGTTAAGATAATACATATATCGTACAAAAGTATTCAAATTTCAAAGGACTGGTTGTTCAAAAGCAAAAGTTGGTGGTCCCCGACATCGCAGGATAGTTGACTTAAAATTTTAAAAATATGTTCATTTTAAGCCATGCATTGTAAAATAGATTGTGTTATATAAGCTCGGTAAGCAATATATTATGTTATATAAGCTCTGTAAGCAATGTATTGTGTTAAATAAGCTCGGTAAGCAATATATTATGTTATATAAGCTCTGTAAGCAATGTATTGTGTTATATAAGCTCGGTAAACAATATATTATGTTATATAAGCTCTGTAAGCAATGTATTGTGTTATATAAGCTCGGTAAACAATATATTATGTTATATAAGCTCTGTAAGCAATGTATTGTGTTATATAAGCTCGGTAAGCAATATATTAGGTTATATAAGCTCTGTAAGCAATGTATTGTGTTATATAAGCTCGGTAAGCAATGTATCGAGTACAGTTTGACAATGGTTTGGTAAAGCGAAACAGATTTGTCTCACTTAATTTAAGTTAATGGGTAGATTTTTTTACTTAAAAAATGTTCACTCGAACATGTTAGTTAATGCGCTCAAATTGAATTCGCTCCTTTCGCGCGGTAGGGTGGGAGACTAAAACTGTCAGCTGAGGTGACACGCCCTCACCCCCCCCCCTCGCCTGTCATACACGATATAAAGGTATACTCGTATCTACTCGTAATATTTTTGCAAATTCTCCGCGTACACATAACATAATGTAACATACTGGGCGGTGGTGTAATGCGGAGCGGAGCTCTTACACTTGTCATTCCCCGAGTAGTATCAACGTCTCTTCTCTACATCGCACCCTCAATGGAAAGGGGCTTGAGATACACGTTAAACATGTTACAATACTTATTCTATTATTATTATCAATATATTTACAGACGCCTGAGTTACCGCGGGTTTTGGGTTCGATTCCCCATGGTATTAAAAAAGAGGTCCTAGTCTGATGGAAAAGATCGTTGGATAACAATGCTCGCACGCGCCGAGTTATTGTTTTTCACGTACGGTGGTGTTACCAACACCTGCAATGACTAACCGCGGATGTGGTCAATTGGTTCTACTCTTAAAAACAAAGATTCTACTACTGGAACCGAGCAAAAACAATCTCCCGGCCATTCTCCTCAATATGATCAAATCGGATATATTTAATAAAGGTACCATACGAAAGAACGAGAACTTGTTTAAAGTCAAGTTTTAAATCGCGACACCAGAATCTCGATGCTACATCGAGCGCCTTGCTTATACATCGTACCATATACTATATAGGGAATAATATTGCACAGGTCGCATCGCATCGCATCGCATCGCATCGCATCCATATACTCGTACCAGAGAAGATATTATACTCGTATGATTAAAGCTTTATAGACTGGTGTTTTGGTATTCAGCGCTAGATCGTGATAATGATTAACATGCGAGTATATTCATCCACGAAGAACCCAAAACAGCCGGAAACTGCGCTTAATTTATTCTGAATCTCGTCGTATATGTTTCCTTTCTTATTCACGATACTTACCAAACTTCCGTATGGAAGGTCACCGGTTCGGACCCCGCGCTGTCATGACAGGGAGTATTCGGGGGTATAAGGATACCTATGACTTCGGTCATATATCTTTCAAAAAGAAAAAATAAATTACGATAAGCTCCGATCGTCTCCCTTCGGTGTGCCATCGGATCTAGTACGAGTACGACGGTTTGGTCGGCGAGTTTGCTCGTGTACAGCGGCCATTCTCTTTAAACAAACTTCACGGCACAGTTTCATTTTCCAACTCAATTGTTTCTACAATCTGTCCTTTTATTGTACTCGTACAATGATGCTTCGATGGATGTTTCCGTTGGTTAGATTCTCGGTCTAGAAATATATTGTATAATACGAGACGAAGGGCTTTATGATATAAAGTAACTGCCGCAAATCTTCAGAGCCGTGTTGATGTTAGTTTAATATGAATATACGAGTATTTCAAGTTATAGGCAAAGTTTTTATTTTCAACAAAAACATTTTCTTACTCTTAGATAAGTTATTCATCGTAATGTTCATTTTGAATACGTTATTCGATAAATTCTAAGCAAATATTATCATTTTAACCACTTAAGAGTTGGACTTTTAACACGCGACGTAACAATGACGAACTGTGAACTAATAAATTCTATACGAAAATATATTCCGTTCGGAGAAAACAAGTTGAAACAAGATCTGCCCAAACGACGCTCGTGAGAAACACTCCCAGCAAATCGAAACAAGATTTGCGCAAAGGAGGTTCGGTCTCGTCAGTATACAAAGAAACTTCGTGCCCGAGTCCCGCTCAGGCAAAACACTCAGGTGGTTAAGTAATGTGGAAAATTGACTACATCATATAATATACATTTGTAGAATCTAAATATTCATATCGGTATTACAACTAATTATAGGAGAAAATATTTTTAGAACGTATGTTATGTATCATATACTCGAACTAACGAAATTTTTTTATGAACTTTAGAATGTCTCAAATAAAAAAATAACAGCTCGAGTCCTTCACATAAAAATAAGTAATGGAAAAAAATTATATTTTTGGAGAGAGCGCAGTTTAGCTGGATTATATTTCGGAGAGAGCGCAGTTTAGCTGGATGATATTTTTTTTGATGATGGTTATATTTTGGATATTGACAATACGCTGGAAAAAGACGACTTGAAAAACGATACGATGGAACCGAACAAATGACTTCTTACGGAAGAAGACGCTGTTTACAAAGATTGACTTTTGTGTAAAAAAAACGCCTAACATTATACCTGGCACAGGCAAGGTGACTTAAACATTATACCTGGCACAGGCAAGGTGACCTAAACATTATACCTGACACAGGCAAGGTGACCTAAACATTATACCTGGCACAGGCAAGGTGACCTAAACATTATACCTGGCACAGGCAAGGTGACCTAAACATTATACCTGGCACAGGCAAGGTGACCTAAACATTATACCTGGCACAGGCAAGGTGACCTAAACAAATATTTTATGGACTAAAAACAATAAAAATTTATCTATAATCCCTATAATTTAAAGGTTCGTCGAGCCGTTTTGATTACTTCTTAACTCGATAAAATTTGCCTTATTATTTTTTATTGACGATTATTTTATAAATTTCCTTTACGGGCAGATAAACTTATAAAGAACCCTAACTAAACTATATTTTTCAACAGCATAGACTTTAAACTATGTATCGGTAATGATCAACAGCATAGACCTTAAACAATATATCGGTAATGATCAACAGCATAGACCTTAAACTATGTATCGGTAATGATCAACAGCATAGACCTTAAACAATATATCGGTAATGATCAACAGCATAGACCTTAAACTATGTATCGGTAATGATCAACAGCATAGACCTTAAACAATATATCGGTAATGATCAACGACATAGACCTTAAACAATGTATCGGTAATAATCAACAGCATAGACCTTAACGTGTTCCCCGCGGGGAGCACAAACGCCTGTGATCTGACGACAATCCAAGTTTCAAATCACAAATACTTAAAAAAAAATGACACAAAACCGGAATAAAAATTGAACTTAAATTTAAAATAATCTTTATTCTAGCGACAAATTCTAGTCAAATAATATATTAGTTTATGAGATATTGTTGAATAAACAGAGCGCCGAATTTTTTTGGTTTCTCAATATTTCCAGCATTAACGACCTGTCGCGCGGATCGAGTCCTGCGATGAGTCTCTCTTACGTAAATAAACATTACTAAGTCTCTCTTACGTAAATAAACATTACTAGTGCTATATGCATTTGATTGGGTGAGTGTCATGAAGCATTGATTTGATAGTAGCATTCCTTTGTTTATTTTACGTAATGTGAAGTTTATCTCCTTTATTTAATGAGTCTCCTTAAGAGTAATGACTATTATTTATTATCAGAAAATTACTTAAGTGTCATGTTTACTTGGTGTTGTAATCAAATATCAGTGGTTCTAAACAAAATTTGTGTTTAAACTTAGAAATTAAAAAACGCTGAAATTGTGCCGCGCACAGGATTCGTGGAATTTGATTTTTAACGCGGTGAACAGGTTAAACAATGTATCGGTAATGATCAACAGCATAGACCTTAAACAATGTATCGGTAATGATCGACGTGTGTCTATGGTACGAGTATCATTACCTAGGGCATGGTGTTATTGAAGGTCAGATATTGGTGTATGGTAGAAGACACATCATAATAATGACAATATCAATTAATACATTTGAAAAGTTGAAGTAGTAAAATAGTCGACAGTAGTCATCCAGATTATTTACGAACTATTTTATTGAGGAACTACAATAGAAAAACATATTTTGTAAGAATAGAACCAAAGTCATAGACATAATGGATTATGTCTATGACTTTGGTAATGGATTTACGAGTATACCTAGTATACTCAGACGTAATGGATTTACGAGTATACCCTCGAACCAAAGTCATAGACATCCATTACGAGTATACCCTCGAACAGTAGGCTAAACCCGTACCCGGGTCGTTCGAAGGGAGTAGCATAGCCTTCCGCACGCAAGTCTAGCGCGTTACCGCGCGGCCACGCACATTACCATCCATTCCTAAGGAACCTTGCATAGCAGTAGAGCTATCGTGCGAGATTTGAGCAAGAGTGTCGGTATGCATGCTTTTACATTCTTCCACAAGTTTGTGTGGTATCCTCAGGCGACCCGTGATTGCTCACAGTACAGATAGCATAGCCTTCCGCACGCAAGTCTAGCGCGTTACCGCGCGGCCACGCACATAACCATCCATTCCTAAGGAACCTTGCATAACAGTAGAGCTATCGTGCGAGATTTGAGCAAGAGTGTCGGTATGCATGCTTTTACATTCTTCCACAAGTTTGTGTGGTATCCTCAGGCGACCCGTGATTGCTCACAGTACAGATAGCATAGCCTTCCGCACGCAAGTCTAGCGCGTTACCGCGCGGCCACGCACATTACCATCCATTCCTAAGGAACCTTGCATAGCAGTAGAGCTATCGTGCGAGATTTGAGCAAGAGTGTCGGTATGCATGCTTTTACATTCTTCCACAAGTTTGTGTGGTATCCTCAGGTGACCCGTGATTGCTCACAGTACATATAGTATCGAAAGCTTTTGTAATGTTTAAGAAACCGATGGACAAAGAGACTGCTTTTCACACAATAGTTTTTTCTCCGGCGGTCAAAGCGTGAAAATAAAATCCACTGTACCTTAATTTAGCTTAAACTTGTATCAAAATCTGGTAACAATGATTCCAAAGCTAGAATGTTTTTTTTTAGTCATTGAAAGAAGATAAATCTCTCTGTAGTTGATGCAATCGGTTGTGATGCGTTTATTTTGGAGGAAGGTGATAATTATGGTGTTTTTAAAGTATAATGGTACATCAGACCTCTTACATATCTTATTAAAGCTTACCATAAGGTGGTGAGTGAAGTTCATTCAAAATGAATTAGCGTATATACGTTTGAGTCAACTTTAATTGGTGCGTCACAATCATTAACAGCCTTGAAACACAAATACACCCCTCAAAACCACGACGGATAGTAAGTAATCCGGCAAGTTCAAGTAATCCCTTCAAAACATATTTATGAACTTACAATAATTAGCGCATGAGTCTAAATGTAATTTTCCACGTTATTTAGAAAAAAAAATAAGAGAACTTGATAAAACTTTCCACATATTTCTAAGGTCACTAAATATTTTATTTAAATATATAAGTATATCTATTTTTTCCGTTTTGCTCTCTTTCGCCCTCAATTTCCTCGTCAATGCGTGTATATCATACGTGTACCTATATCACACGTGTAAATCATACGTATATATCATACGTGTATATCATACGTGTATGCTGTGCGTTATGACTGATATTGACTTTAATTGTATTGTTTGTGTTTTTTTCTGTTTTTCCGATCGTTTATGTTTTGAATTA
The DNA here is from genome assembly GCA_949825065.1 of Odontocerum albicorne. Taxonomy (NCBI): domain Eukaryota; kingdom Metazoa; phylum Arthropoda; class Insecta; order Trichoptera; family Odontoceridae; genus Odontocerum; species Odontocerum albicorne. The sequence goes on along the minus strand of OX463859.1, from coordinate 34,944,560 downwards.
TCTTATGGAACTTTATAATAGGTTTTCTGTTAAATATTGTAATATACTTTGCTTACGAATTATATTTTAACACATTGTTCATACGAGTATAATGAGAAAACTCAATTTTTCTAAATATTTTACAAAAGATTCTAACAAGAAATGACGAGCAATCTCGATACAATGTTCCCTACGTCAATTAAAAATTGATCTGAAATGAATGAACATATGTCAATTATAAATAATTGTTATCTTACCGTAACTGGATAAGCACTCTGATTGGCGGATAATATTGAACTCAAATGTACTTTTAAAGATCGTGAATGGAATGATTAATTGCCCAAAACTCTTGAATTGATTAGCATTAGAGTTCCATTAATAATTGTCAAGTTGCAAGACACGTTTCTGTTGAGAATTATTTCCCAATTCTTCCTTATCTAGATTACTTTACCAAACCTTGACATGTGCTACTCCCCTCGGATGAAACGGACATTTTGTTCGTCTATCATAGTATTGGGGTACTATTACCCATAAGTAATGTCGTTTATATTGATGCGCCTTCTTTAAAATAGTCTCCTTCAGTCTGTTAGGCAGTAAGGGCGTGTTATAAGTTTCTTTTGTGTAGCGGCTACCTGCTCGTGGCCTTGAGACAAAAAAATGGTTTCTTTTATCCCTCTGAAGACAGTGGAAGAGACGTGTCCGTCGGAACAACATCTGCGTAGTTATATACTTTTTCAATATCATTGAAAAAGAAAGCGACAGAGGCTACGAAGGATATCTGCAAGATTTACGGTGACATATTGAATGTCAGGAAATGCCAACGATGGTTCAAATAATTTTAATCTGGTGATTTGTGTTTGGAAAACGAGCCTCGAAGTGGGTGACCCGTCCAGGCGGATGAAGCAGCCCCGAAGTCTGCAATCGAAGACGATCCGATGCTGACCATTGAAAAATTATCGGAAAAGGACGGCACATCCTGGTCCAGTACTCAGAAGAGTCTAAAGAAGTTGGGCAAGATTCACAAATAAGGTGTTTGGGTCCCACACGCATTGACCGACCGCAACACATGGCTCAACGACTCAGCATCAGCAGATTATTGCAAGAAAAAGAACAATTAAGCCCATTTCTTTGTGACTTAGTGGCTGGTGATGAGAAATAGGTTTTCTATTCAAACGTTACGAAAAAAAACAATAGTTAAAACGCGGACAAAAGGCTGTTTCAATCCTTAAACGGTCATTGCATTCTAAAAAAGTGTTATTGTGTGTATGGTGGGATTCTAAAGGAATAATTTACTTCGAATTATTGCCACAAGGTCGGACAGTGTCGGCAGAGTTATACTCGTACTGTCAACAGTTGGATAGATTGAATGAAGCATTGCACCAAAAGAGGCCAGCTTTGGTGAATAGCCGCACCACGATAACGTGCGACCGAAATTGACGCGTGAAAAACATCAGGATCTTGGTTGGGTCACCCTGTTGCATCCTCCATACTCGCCGGATTTTCACTTATTTCGTTCTATGGAACATTTTCGAAGAGATCAAAATTTTAATTCCTTAGAAGTAATTCCGTATTATTTGGGGGTGTCTATTCTTTCAAGAAAAAAATATGTCGGTGTGCTCCGATTTTCTCACTTCGGTGGGCCGTGGTGTAGCCGGTAGTTCAGTGGTGTGGCCGGTAGTTTGCGGGCGTGCAACGGCTCACTCAAAATAGAAAATGAAAGAATATAAACTAATACTGTACGGTTCTGGCTGAATTGCCGTTGTAATAGAAACGGCATCCTCGACTACGAGGCGCAGGAACGACAATGACACCACATATGGATATGGTAAGATCAGAAATACCATATGTACTATATGCAGCAGTCACGAACACTTTTATTACCATACATTAGCTTCCCGAGACATTGAATGTTGTGGGGAAGATTTTTGTTTTTTATTGTACTTTTGCTCACTTATTGTACATTTGCATTCTCCTTTCACACTGATGCTAAGAGTGATGCCTGGATTGACACGTGCGGGATGTGCGCCTTTGGATTGCCGATTGCCCCGTTTTGTATTGGTTGTTATATAGTTTTGTACGCCTGTTCCTTTATAATTGTTAAAAAAAAAATTTTTTTTTTATATTCTGTTGTTTTTAATATATTGAGCGCCCACTACTGTTGTTTCATTATTATTATAAGCTTTATTGCACCATTTATAAGTAAATATATAAATTAATCTTATTGTCCTTTACTGCTATCGTGAGAGTTATTGTACAAAGATTGAGTAGGTGTCCTGAAGCGGTTAGGGAGGGGGGGAGGGGCGAAGGTAGGAGTGCGGGTGCCGGCACCTCATTAAGGGATGAAGGGACTAACTCTAACTGCCCATTGTGTTGGCTGTTTTATTTCCGCGCCATAAACCCAAATGACGAGGATCCCGCCGCGGGACTAGCCGCCACGTACCATAACTAAATGTGTGTTTATTGCTAACATTTAAATCTGATTCGTTCACCAAATGCTTTAATTTTATTAAAATGGGTTGACTCTCGAACGGTACTCGTATCAATCTGACGTCTACGTGTATGACTAATTGACTTAATACACGAAGGCGTCACGTACATTGAAGGAATAAATTCAAAAATAAGTCTTTGGTTAGTTGACATCCTCTTTTGGTTGTAATCTTCAATCCATATTCTTGTTTTTTTTCCCAATATTTACATTTGCTACTTCTTTAGTGAATTAATTTGGAAATACTTCAAAATGTAGTTGATTGCGAATGTGCATTTTTTTATTTGTTAGAGCGTATTATTTGATTTTGCTAGCTTCGCATATTTCAAGTATTTGTTAGGGTGTATTGTTTGATCAGTAGATTTTGCTAGCTTCGCATATTTCAAGTATTTTTTAGGGTGTATTGTTTGATCAGTAGATTTTGCTAGCTTTGCATATTTCAAGTATTTGTTAGGGTATATTGTTTGATCAGTAGATTTTGCTAGCTTCGCATATTTCAAGTATTTGTTAGGGTGTATTGTTTGATCAGTAGATTTTGCTAGCTTTGCATATTTCAAGTATTTGTTAGGGTGTATTGTTTGATCAGTAGATTTTGCTAGCTTCGCATATTTCAAGTATTTGTTAGGGCGTATTGTTTGATCAGTAGAATTTGCTAGCTTCGCATATTTTAAGTATTTGTTAGGGCGTATTGCTTGATCTGTAGATTTTGCTGGCTTCGCGTATTTCAAGTATTTGTTGAGGCGTATTATTTGATCTGTAGATTTTGCTGACTTTGCATATTTCAAGTATTTGTTGAGGCGTATTATTTGATCTGTAGATTTTGCTATCTTCGCATATTTCAAGTATTTTTTTCAGTAGGCTCAACAGGGAATAATCTTTTTATTTTAGTTAAACCTCTTTGAAAGATTTTCGTTTTTTTTACTTCATGACAATTCAAATAATATATCCAGGGCATTTTATCTCAAAAAGTGGACTATAGTATATTTAAAAGAAATAACAGAATAATAATGAAAGTACATCCACAGCATAGTAATGAAAGTAGATATTTATTAAACACTAACATTGTGTACTTACTGACAATATTTATATAATAGTTTAGATTTAAAACACAACACAAGCAGGAACAAACACTTATTCCATGAGTATGTTAACATATTTTTTGCTGTGAATATATTGGACGCGATAAAGTCCGTATGATACACGTGATATCATTAGGAAATACTAGATAAATAGGGGATTTTCTGACTATTTTGGTCATATATCGAAAAAAATAGGTCCTGAATTTACTAATCTTACTTATAATTCTATTTATTCGTACTAATCTTAACAAAAAGTGTAGAAACGTTGTATTTAGATCGACCGTATAACAAGGTGCGAGTGTATATAAATTTTATTTTTTTAAGAATACACAATCGAAATCCTTTCAAATATACAGAGAAAGTAATCCTGAGTTCAGTTCGATCCTTCCTCTAGCCACGCTATTCTAGAGGACAAAATAAATCTCCATGAATTGCAATTTACACTAGAAGAGTTAAATCTTCCTTTTCTAATGAGCGCGAGGTCACATAGTGAGTGTGACCAGAACAGTAGTGATGACGGGTTTATGGGCCGACATCACGGGAAAAGGGAAATGACTCGCAGCGCAATTCTTTCCCCTTATAAAGTGGCTTAAGGCCTAGTATTCAAACAGTCTACCGTTGACCATTAATCAACATCCTCCTGGCATCTGAGAGCCGACATTTGATGGAGTTTGCAAAGCGCGTTTTCTTGTCAAGGAATATGTGTATTTGGGCCAACTAATTTCCTTTATAGGGGGCATATCATAGGAAATACCATGAAGGACAAAACTAGCATGGAGCTCGTTTGGGCGTTTAAACAACATCTTCAAAAGTAGTCTCCAAATATATTTGAAGCAAAAGGTCTACAACCAGTGTATTTTCCCAGTACTTACGTATGGCTGCGAGAAATGGACGCTCACAGTAAAGAACACACGAAAGCTCCAGACCGCACAAAGGGGCATGGAGAGATGCATGTTAGGATATACTGAAAGATACCGTAAACGAAACACCTGGATTCGCAATGTAACAAAGGTAGAAGACGTTATAAAGGTGTGCAAGAAAATGAAGTGGCAATGGGCAGGACACGTAGCGAGAATGTCAGACTCCCAATATACATCCGAAATAATCCAATGGTACTCAAGTGGCATAAAGAGGCATAGAAGAAGACCGAAGGTACGCTGGGTAGATGAAATCAGGAATTATTTTCTCAATACAGGTTTAACATTGAAAAATACAAAAAAAAATTACTTAAAAAAATTATATAAAACTAAAATATATATTTATGGTATGTTATACGCATATAAAATATGTACTCATACATACACATATATTCAAAGTCACTTAAATACGTTGATAAGTGCTTTCTAGCGCGCTCAATCTTAGAAGGAAATTTACTTTTGCTTTTTGCAATGTGATATGATATGTTAATATCCGAAGCAGTCCCGTTCAAAAGAGGACTTCAAGGCCCTTCCAACAGCCATAGCGGCTGGAATACCCATTCTTGCGTATCTTATTAAGAACAGTTCTTGCCAGCGCAGTCTAGTGTAATTGTAAGGAACATTTAACGGTAATCTTTGTAGTAATACTACTGGACAGCTCACAACTCCTCGAACGAGTCTCACAACGTTTAACAGGAGACGCAGACATATTACGCTCAATGAATTATACCCGAGCATGCCCAGCATGAGTAGGACAAAGCCATGGATAGACAAAAACCCACTCATATAGAGATATCGTATATATATTTTTTGTGCCTTATCCATCATGAGTGAGTTTTGCGCCCCCACCGGGCTCCAAATGCAAGCATTGCTTTCTTGTTTGCTACGGATCAATGAATTAAACAACGTTTTGAACACCATTTGGTTTTCGAATGACTTAAAGATTCTCATTACAAATCATATTTATAAGCTCAATTGCACATAATATCCATTTTATAAGTTCAATAACACATAATTTTTATGTGAGGACCAAATGCGATATTACTGTGAAACAAGTCACCCAGATCTTTAATATTATCTGTGCGGGGTAAAGGTATAGATTCTAGTATATATACTCGTAACATACATCTATGAAATTTCAAGACGTATGAGCGATGTTATGACAAAATTTGATGCTTCAAAATATAATTTATTATTGTGACTTTACTCACAAACGTTCTTGAGGTCTGACTGTAGGTCTAAGCAGTCAGTAAAGGAACGATTTTTTTTTAAGATTTTGAGGTCATCAGTAAATGGAAGAAACATTGATTTTTTTATAACTCTACCTTTATCATTAATAAAAATAAGAAATAAGGTAGGTCCCAGATTAGACCCCTGAGGCAGTGAAATAATTGGAGTTGTAGATTCCATGTGAAACAAATTGATTTATTTCTGTAAGATGGTCTGACAGCAATCTTCCCAATCTGGGGTCCCAAGTTCACTCATTTTTTACTAATATTTTTTTGTGATTGACGCGATCAAAAATAAAAGGAAAAGTATACCAAACGATTGTCAGACCCGCACTCCTCTATGGCTCCGAATGCTGAACGATGTATAACTCTTACTCTAGGCAACTGGAAACTGCTGAAATGCGCATGCTAAGACGGTCAGCTGGTGTGTCCCTAAGAGACAAAATAAAAAGCTCACGCTTTCGTGGAAGCCTAGGTGTTACAGACATCAACAGCAAGATGGAGGAGAGACAATTGAGATGGTATGGGCACGTTGAACGCAAAGCACCCGATCACATTGTGAACCAGGTAATTTCAATGGATCTTCCTCGAATAACAACCAAAGGAAGACCAAAGAATTCATGGGTGGTGCAAAAGGATAACCTGATGCAGATGCACGGCCTGGGGGACGTAGTCCTGGACAGAAGAGCATACAACCTGAGGACGAGGAGAGCTGACCCCAACAGTCTTCGCAGACAATGAATTGGAATGGAGCCAGGGAGGAGAAGATTGACGCGATCAAAAACTTTTTCAAAGTCATGGTACGACAATAAATCGATTGCTACTATCTACAGCTCGTGAGACACAGTCGGTGTAGACCATCAGATAAGATTCAGTAGATCTGCGTCTTTTGAAGCCATGCTGCTCATCAATTATATATGGGTCCACTAACGACCTTAGTGTGCTATCCATAAATATTTCTAGGAGCTGAGCTATTGAAAAGAGTATGGCGATAGGTCTGTCGTTGGTTACATCGTCCTTAGAACCATTTTTAAATATGGGGATAACTAGAGTTTTTTTTCTATTCACTCGGTAAAGCATGGACTCGGAAGATAAGATTAAATATGCAAGCAAGAGGTGCTAAAAGCAATTCACTACAATCCTTAAGAAATAACTGCTTTAGTATTTTTCATCAACTTTATTTGTTTAAGTTTATCAAATATAGTGATGCTTAGGTTAAAACCCGAGGAAGTATGGTGTTCATAAAAAACATATGCCTCGGAGTCCCTACAATAAACTGTTGAAAAATGATTTGCAAATGCAGAAGATATTTCAGGCATTATTTATTTGATTGCCATCCCAATTCATGACATTAAACACTGGATAATATTTACTCGTGGATTTAACACGGTTCCGAAATAGTTTTAGTTCACCTCCCATTCGACATTCTAAATTCCTTATCATTCTAAAGTCCTTATAGCCGTGGGAATGTTATGTTTGAGCATTATAGCAGCATCACATGGCATCAACGAGTAAAAACCCTATTAACTATTTGGAATCAACTTGGGGAGACCGTCATCCAGCAGTGGATTGACAATGATGATGTTGATGATATTGTAGATAGAAAAGAATTATAATTAATAGACAACAAATCATTAAATAAAAATATGAAAATAAATTATACGGGTTGGAATCGAACCAACAACGTTTTGTTTCCACAACAGCGGCTTTACCTTTAAACTACCGTACCTTACCATACTATATAAGCTTCGTATTTTCTCAATAACAAGTCTAATCCGTTTCTTATTTCTTGATTTTTGATGTTTCTATGAACCATTATTTTGAAATGTTAATATTGTATATTCCGTTACATACTCTTTTGGTAAGTAATAACAATTGATAAATATGTTATCTTTGCAGCACACACACCAAAACACTCTGTTTGGGATTGCTGCTAACTAATGTTATCTAGCCTGCGGAATATAACATACACGCATTAACTATTCAAATTAATGGTATAGAAAAATAAAAAATAAAGAAATAAGAATCGGATTAGGTTTGTTATTGAAAAAATATGAAGCTGATGTGGTAAGGTACGGTAGCTTACAAAGCTGTTTATTTTATTTTTTTTATTTATTTATTAATTATTACACATGACAAGAAATATGCATAGTTTGTGAAAAAACAACAGGTCATTTAATTTGTACATACAGTTTTAATGGATCTGGGTTTGTTGCCTTTCATTTGTCGTATCCCCAGTAAACTAGGCTTTCGCCTGTATCTCACTGAGGATATTTAACATGAAAAAATAAATCGATACTTCTTTCCGATTTTTGATTACACAAAAACAAAACCCCGTTGCACGCTCTCATCAACCTGACAAACAGTGACACTCAACTACAACTGGAAACATCTTGCAAAATTCCACTCCTCACACATCATCACTCCAGAAACACCAAAAATATTCATCCCACAATATACCGCACACAATCATAAGAATAAAAATTAAAATAAAACAAAAAATATACAGGAACACAAATACAAAAACAACCAAAATTAAAACAACAAGAAGAAACCCACACACACAAGCTCACGCAAACCTTTTCCATACGTCATTCATCCTGAAAGCCCAAGTACTCAAAATCCTGTCGCAATAACAACCACGCTCTGATCGACTGTCTAAATGGTTTTCTTATCTTTACCTCAATTGAATTCGGCACGCCATTGTATGTCATGGGAGCCCAATAAGCATATTGCCTTTGGGCAAAAGAGGTTTTTCCTCTAGGGATGGTGAACATTTCATTAGTTGCCATGTGTGTCATGTGTCTCTGCTGAGTCTGCATCTTCCCTTCCTCTCGATGGTAGTGCCAGAGAATGGATTTGAGATGCAAATTGGCTATGTTCAGGACCTGATACTCTCTGAAAAGCTCCGCCGTGGGATACCGAGCAGGAAGTTTATTAATTATTTTCACAATCAATTTTTGGGAAACCTGCAATATGTGTTTTTGGGTTAAAGTGCATCCCCCCCAAACTGATATACCGTAAGGAAGTGCTGACTGACATAAGGCGAAGTATATACTTTTAAGAATATTTTCACTGAGCACATTTCGGATCATACGGAATATGTATCCCAGTTTTATGATTTTTGTGCTCAAAGTGTTAATATGGACCTCCCAACGAAGGAACTGATCAACATAAACTCCAAGGTACTTTATACTATCAACCCTTTCCAAAGAAACACAACTACAGTCAGCCATGGGTGAACAAGTGTGTAGTGGTATGTATTTATTTGTAGCTGTTTGAGTTCTTGTAGAAGTTTTATTTAAAATATCTGGGTTCCGACGGAAATCGAATTTACAGCCCTCAGACTAAAAAGCTGGTGTCCTACCATATAGGTTTTCAAGATTGTCGTTGAGCAATTAACTCGTATCTTTGAAATCCCCCCGAACCAGAGCCATGTAGCGGAAGTATAAAGTATGAGGATATCTCTGAAACCCCCCGGACCAGAGCCATGTAGCGGAAGTATAAAGTATGAGGATATCCCTGAAACCCCCCGGACCAGAGCCATGTAGCGGAAGTATAAAGTATGAGGATATGGATATCCCTTAAATCCCCCGAACCAGAGCCATGTAGCGGAAGTATAAAGTATGAGGATATGGATATCCCTGAAACCCCCGGACCAGAGCCATGTAGCGGAAGTATAAAGTATGAGGATATGGATATCCCTGAAACCCCCCGGACCAGAGCGATGTAGCGGAAGAAAATGTGAATAATACCGATCAACTCGGGGCGGGGGTCTTGAAGCAGTTGTGCTTAAAAATTCAAGATATGACTTCGTTCCCCAGTAAATGACGGTTAACAATCCCCGCTCTTTAGCCTACCGAGTTTGCTTCGAAATTCCCATAATTTGTCTCTTGAAATATTTCCGTAAACCGTTTATGTTGGATACTTAAATATCGCTCGTATAAATCTAGAAAGCCACCTTCTCTCACTTTCCCATATATTTTTCCATTCCTTCTATCATATTCCTTTCACCTTTTATGAGTATCCTTTAATTAGTCGATTTCGCAGATTCGTAAAAAAAATACCACACCCATATTTTTTTTAAATATTAGGGTTTTTCAATCCATTTATTTCTCATCGTTTTTTCTTCATACTTCTTCAATTCTCAGATAGGACAGTAAATACTTTATAAAAGTAAGAATCTATTACATACTTTTTGATAAATGTAAGACATGCGGAAGTTATTGCGTAACGTGAGCGTGTTGACATTAAACCGTTTATTTTTTTAAACAAACATTTCTTTTGTACTTTTTTATGTTTTGTTTTTGCAGTTGACATGCGATATTTGGGAAAGATATGTGGGAAAAGATAAGTGGATAAAGCTAGAAATGTCGTTTTGAGAAAAATATGTGGATATGAGAGAGATTAGGATAGGGTGACCGAGAGATTAGGATAGGGTGACCGAGAACATAAATGGCTGAGCAAGGGAAAGAGAACGTCCGAGAGCTGGTGATGATTGAAAGCCCCCCCCCATAGAGGAAAACGCCTGTACGTGTATTCATTAAATTCATGCGAATTGTTGCACTTCAGCAAACAACAGTTTTAGCAGATTAACCCCAAAGTTCAGTTGGCAAGATCGAGGTTTCAAGACAATCACCAGATTGAATCAACTTTTTATGAATGAATACAGATTTTTATTTGGCAGAATAATAACAAGCTATTATTGTTTTCTTTCATGAGATAAAAAAACATAAATTATAGAAATGATAGATAATATGACGTAAGAAGTAAAACGCATAAAATCTGCTGTATATTATTGAAGGAGTCTCTTCTCTTGCACGCGCTCCTACAATTTTCATTTCAGGAACAAATGTTATGAAGCCCATATGCGGCCTACCGTTCCGTACGAGCAGACTGTATTCGTGGGAATTGTGTGCTATGCAGCCAGGTGCTGGGCACATAGAAGTTGGCTCCCAGATGCTAGGAGGATGCTGATTGGCGGTCAACAGTGGGCGCTGGTGACTATAGGGCATGCTCGGTGGAAACACTTTTGGTCTAAACGGGGCTTGCTCCGTTAGATCTAGAGATCCAGCAACGCGCCGCGATTGCCCTTCTCAGTAAGGGCCAGCCCACCAGTTTAGGTGACATCCGCCTTCACCCCTTACAAGAGATGACCCCTCACGCGATTTTAAAAGCCTGCTTAGAGGCCGAGTTGTCAACCTGGCCACATCGTCGGTCGTCCTCCGTGGGAAGACAGACATTTAAATTATTTCCTCGCATCAGGGCGCGCCTCGGCTCCTCTGGGATACAATGAAAGTATTGGACTACCCAATTTCTATTTAGTGACGGGAGCTTTAATGGCAAACTCTTAAGCTTCAATGTATGACTTCTCGGAGATGATCGTTTTCAAGCACTGATCATTTTTCCATGAAGACTGATTTATCAATCACGTATGGATAATTTTCTTCTTTGTTATCATTTTCGAGCTCAATAACATAAATGATTCTACAGTATCGATTTCCTATAAACTCATCTTCAATTCTGCCGTTTGCATCACTCGGATTCGAAACAATTGTATAAAAAGAAACAATGGTTGAACCTGTGCGGTACGGATCAATTATGCAGGTAATATGTTGTTTATAGTTAAGGCATTAACGTTGAGGAGGTTTAAAGACATTCTAATTTATTTTTAACAAACACTGTTTATTCCACTTTTTTGTGACGGTATAACCCTACCGGTTTCAAGGCTTTCACCTCATCTTCAGGGGAGCGCAAACAAGACAAGTCTTGTTTGCGCTCCCCTGAAGATGAGGTGTGCACCTTGAAACCGGTAGGGTTATACCGTCACAAAAAAGTGGAATAAACAGTGTTTGTTAAAAAGAAATTACAATATGCAGGTAATTTCATCATTGGCATTGAAACAGTTAACAACATCTTGTTTTTTTTAAATAAACAAGTCGAGTTTGGGAACAATAACATATGATGGCAAATTGAGAAAAATAATTGAATGAAATATCTATAGAGATACCATTTTTTACAATTTATTTTCAGCAAAATAAATTTTCTATTTCAAATGAATCAGTGATATCGAAGCACTATGCTGATTAAAATGAATTACGGTTATCGAACAAAATCAGTGGGATATAAATTTGGTGCTCTGTCCTTTTTACGAATCCGACGCGCATTATGGTCGTAAACGTTTCTTTTCATCAAAATAAGGAGCAACCTTTTCTCCGAGTCCTGACAAGTTCAATGACAGTGAAGGCTGCCGTCAGAGGCTCTCGTGTCATGAGTTTCAGCTGTCAGGGAGTCAGGGGGTCAGGAGTCAGTGAAAGCTTTTCCAGGTTCCGCGGAGATCTACTTTCTTCTCTTGTCTCCTTTTCTGAGAGAGATGGAAACTGGGAGCTCGCAGCATACCGAACATTCTATCGGTCCGTTTTCGTGATGAAGCCACTGCCGAATAAGAAAGTTTTTATCCCCCTACCAGTTTAACATAGGAAACTCGTATAAATAATTTCCGGTTTGTGATTTCTTCCGGAGTCAGTATTTTTTTTATTTTTGGCTTCAGCTTATAAGATAATACATAACAATATCGCAGGATAAGTCTTAACAATAAAGTAATGTTCAGCACAATATTTAATATCTTATTAATATTTTGATTGGGAAACATTTTTTTACAAATGCTTTTTTTAAAACGATGCATTGAAATTGAACAAATATTTACCTTTACCCCCTCAAAAGAAGTTTCTCATCTCTTTTGCATACGGTTATTGAATGTATGTAACGCAACTTGGTAAATAATGGGTGTAAAGCGCACTCACCAGTAGACCTGGCAAACTGGCGTCTACTCGAGACCGTGGATCCGCAAGATTGAGTATGTTTTAGATAATAGAGAATAAACGAGAAATGTCGAGTTATATGGAAATAATTCGATTAAAATTAATAAACAAACATATGGGATTAGCAAAAAGTATCAAATCTGATTTATAAAAAAAAATTTCCCTTTTTGCGCAGCTTTAGAGCCCAAAGAAAGTGAATTTCTCCAAGACAATCCGATTATTACAAATTACAGAATGTAGTAAAAGGAAGAAACGGCACCGCCTCATGAAATATTCAGATGTGACTCATAATATCAAAAAAAAACATCTGGAATTTGATAACAAAAGTCAATGATCAAACATCTCAAGAAGATAGCTACACACGAGTAAATGATCAAACATCTCAAGAAGAAAGCCACACACGAGTAAATGATCAAACATCTCAAGAAGAAAGCTACACACGAGTTAATGATCAAACATCTCAAGAAGAAAGCTACATACGAGTAAATGATCAAACATCTCAAGAAGAAAGCTACACACGAGTTAATGATCAAACATCTCAAGAAGAAAGCTACATACGAGTAAATGATCAAACATCTCAAGAAGAAAGCTACACACGAGTTAATGATCAAACATCTCAAGAAGAAAGCTACATACGAGTACAGACGAGTAAATATAATACGAGTAGAAAATGAAGTGGTTTACCAAATTCCAATGAACAGGAAACTAAGAAAATTTCCAGCAAGAATAAAGAAGAATAAACAGAAATACTCCTTCGACAAATAATATTTTACTTTTTAATAATCACTATTCATATCCATTATCAAACATTGCTTTCAAAGTTCAGCTTTTTGATATCAAATTTTATTTTTTTGTATAAATTTGCGTGAATCGTTTGATATTTTGATAATAAACATGAAATTGTTTTAACTAAAAACAAAAAATACTAATTTATTAAGAAATTTATTAATTTTCCATACAATATTAAATACGTATACATTACTACGCTGCTTCTCTTCCGAGGTAGGTGGAGAAGATAGAGGGCCTAACTTTCCTATCACAACATATATTTCGTCAATTTCACATCCATACACCTTCTTATACAACATAATCAATTTATCTGATTTTTTACATTTCCTCATTTAAAAATATCATTTACATTAACCATTCTTTTCTTAGCCTTCCTCGACTTGAGCTTACACTCACGTAAGCACTATATATTTGTTTTCTAAATATTTCTATATTAATTCGTTCTACATGCTCAAACCACCTCAGAGTGCTCTTGTTTGAGGTGCACAGTTCATTGACTTTATATTCACCTCACCCTTAAATACAATACTTAATTAATTCCTTATTCTGTCACTAAACTATCACCATCACCCGATATACTTAAATACAATACTTAATTCCTTATTCTGTCACTAAACTAACACCATCACCCGATATACTTAAATACAATACTTAATTCCTTATTCTGTCACTAAACTATCACCATCACCCGATATACTTAAATACAATACTTAATTCCTTATTCTGTCACTAAACTAACACCATCACCCGATATACTTAAATACAATACTTAATTCCTTATTCTGTCACTAAACTATCACCATCACCCGATATACTTAAATACAATACTTAATTCCTTATTCTGTCACTAAACTAACACCATCACCCGATATACTTAAATACAATACTTAATTCCTTATTCTGTCACTAAACTATCACCATCACCCGATATACTTAAATACAATACTTAATTCCTTATTCTGTCACTAAACTATCACCATCACCCGATATACTTAAATACAATACTTAATTCCTTATTCTGTCACTAAACTATCACCATCACCCGATATACTTAAATACAATACTTAATTCCTTATTCTGTCACTAAACTATCACCATCACCCGATATACTTAAATACAATACTAAATTCCTTATTCTGTCACTAAACTAACACCATCACCCGATATACTTAAATACAATACTTAATTCCTTATTCTGTCACTAAACTATCACCATCACCCGATATACTTAAATACAATACTTAATTCCTTATTCTGTCACTAAACTAACACCATCACCCGATATACTTAAATACAATACTTAATTCCTTATTCTGTCACTAAACTATCACCATCACCCGATATACTTAAATACAATACTTAATTCCTTATTCTGTCACTAAACTATCACCATCACCCGATATACTTAAATACAATACTTAATTCCTTATTCTGTCACTAAACTATCACCATCACCCGATATACGCGTATGTTACACGTGTATGTGTACGTGTACGAGTATTGTTCTAATGGCATCAATTTCTACAACATTTATTTGCCTCGTTTCCCTCTTTTTTCCACGAAAAATATTCCGATGGATTAACACGATCGATATCAAATTAATGTTTTCCACAATTAAGAGTTAAATCAATCAGTTTAAACATGAAGTTCTACAATATGAATACTATTGTAGATAAATGAATAGGGTGGTCTATGGGAATACGGTTATAAATTAAGAGAAACTGACAAAAGTATGATTGGGACAATGGTTCGTTCAAAAATACATTATTGGAAGTGAAATAAACTAAATGGGTGAGGATGGATGGAAAATTAAAAAATACGAGTAGCTCTCTTTACATCAAAAATAAAAATACTCGTAAATATCGTATAGCATTCGAAGAACGTTTATATAAATATTATTTAATAAAGGGAATAATCATATTTAAGTTGAGATCCTCAAACTAGAGCAAGCTCAAGCTCAAACACAAACGGTTCGCTATTGAAATACTCGTAGATAAGTGAGAAAGTTTTGGGTATCATCGAGTCACACGAATAACGAGTACGAGTATAGTATAGCTCCCGCCCGACTGCGATCCGAACGGAGTGCAGTGCTTACGGGTGTCAGAACTATTAGAACCGGCCCCCACGCCCCGGCTTCCCGGCTTTCCGGGAAGAAAGTGAAAAACTTGCCGATAGAAACCTCACTTTACTCTAACCAACTTTTAACTTTCCTAATCTCGGGAACCGCACCACCACCATATTTCAGATGACAATGGCTAAGAGATATACGAGTATATTTTTATCTTATCCTGCGCTATCTCGTAATATTCCATTTTAAAATTAATTCCAAACGGCAAATATGTACACTCGTACTATGTCAGTCTTATCATAATTTAATATTCTCCATTGCCTTCTTTCGGTCACCGAGGCCAAATCCCGTGATTCGGTGTTAGAAGTATACGAGTATTTATTTGTTAAAGTAATATGTGTATAAAAATGGCGAACCATAGGAAAATCCGTTTTGCAATAGTCACACCGCTCCCTTTATTTATTTAACAACTTTATTACAAATACAATCTGGCGGGTTTATTGCCAGGCGGCAATCTCTTCCAACCAACGCTTTATTACTAACGCTAATACGAATTAAATTAAACCGAATTGTCCGGTGTCATGACAAATGCATCGTGACTCTTTCGTTAAACGAAACCAATGCCGACAAAAGAGTCTCTTTTGGTCTTTTAATTAAATAAAACCGCCCGTTGCAGGTGTATGTATGGTATATGTTTACGCCTCCGTCTGGTGGTGACAATAACAACAAGTGATCTGGTGGTGACAATAAATTAGTCCTACCTTGATCAGTGATCTGGTGGGGACAATAAATTAGTCCTACCTTGATCAGTGATCTGGTGGTGACAATAAATTAGTCCTACCTTGATCAGTGATCTGGTGGGGACAATAAATTAGTCCTACCTTGATCAGTGATCTGGTGGTGACAATAAATTAGTCCTACCTTGATCAGTGATCTGGTGGTGACAATAAATTAGTCCTACCTTGATCAGTGATCTGGTGGTGACAATAAATTAGTCCTACCTTGATCAGTGATCTGGTGGGGACAATAAATTAGTCCTACCTTGATCAGTGATCTGGTGGTGACAATAAATTAGTCCTACCTTGATCAGTGATCTGGTGGTGACAATAAATTAGTCCTACCTTGATCAGTGATCTGGTGGTGACAATAAATTAGTCCTACCTTGATCAGTGATCTGGTGGGGACAATAAATTAGTCCTACCTTGATCAGTGATCTGGTGGGGACAATAAATTAGTCCTACCTTGATCAGTGATCTGGTGGTGACAATAAATTAGTCCTACCTTGATCAGTGATCTGGTGGTGACAATAAATTAGTCCTACCTTGATCAGTGATCTGGTGGTGACAATAAATTAGTCCTACCTTGATCAGTGATCTGGTGGGGACAATAAATTAGTCCTACCTTGATCAGTGATCTGGTGGGGACAATAAATTAGTCCTACCTTGATCAGTGATCTGGTGGGGACAATAAATTAGTCCTACCTTGATCAGTGATCTGGTGGGGACAATTAATTAGTCCTACCATGATCAGTGATCTGGTGGAGACAATAAATTAGTCCTACCTTGATCAGTGATCTGGTGGGGACAATTAATTAGTCCTACCTTGATCAGTGATCTGGTGGGGACAATAAATTAGTCCTACCTTGATCAGTGATCTGGTGGGGACAATAAATTAGTCCTACCTTGATCAGTGATCTGGTGGGGACAATTAATTAGTCCTACCTTGATCAGTGATCTGGTGGGGACAATAAATTAGTCCTACCTTGATCAGTGATCTGGTGGGGACAATTAATTAGTCCTACCTTGATCAGTGATCTGGTGGGGACAATAAATTAGTCCTACCTTGATCAGTGATCTGGTGGGGACAATTAATTAGTCCTACCTTGATCAGTGATCTGGTAGGGACAATAAATTAGTCCTACCTTGATCAGTGATCTGGTGGGGACAATAAATTAGTCCTACCTTGATCAGTGATCTGGTGGGGACAATAAATTAGTCCTACCTTGATCAGTGATCTGGTGGTTACAATTAATTAGTCCTACCTTGATCAGTGATCTGGTGGGGACAATAAATTAGTCCTACCTTGATCAGTGATCTGGTGGGGACAATTAATTAGTCCTACCTTGATCAGTGATCTGGTGGGGACAATAAATTAGTCCTACCTTGATCAGTGATCTGGTGGGGACAATTAATTAGTCCTACCTTGATCAGTGATCTGGTGGGGACAATAAATTAGTCCTACCTTGATCAGTGATCTGGTGGGGACAATAAATTAGTCCTACCTTGATCAGTGATCTGGTGGTGACAATAAATTAGTCCTACCTTGATCAGTGATCTGGTGGTTACAATTAATTAGTCCTACCTTGATCAGTGATCTGGTGGGGACAATAAATTAGTCCTACCTTGATCAGTGATCTGGTGGTTACAATTAATTAGTCCTACCTTGATCAGTGATCTGGTGGGGACAATAAATTAGTCCTACCTTGATCAGTGATCTGGTGGGGACAATTAATTAGTCCTACCTTGATCAGTGATCTGGTGGGGACAATTAATTAGTCCTACCTTGATCAGTGATCTGGTGGGGACAATAAATTACTCCTACCTTGATCAGTGATCTGGTGGTTACAATTAATTAGTCCTACCTTGATCAGTGATCTGGTGGGGACAATAAATTAGTCCTACCTTGATCAGTGATCTGGTGGGGACAATTAATTAGTCCTACCTTGATCAGTGATCTGGTGGGGACAATAAATTAGTCCTACCTTGATCAGTGATCTGGTGGGGACAATAAATTAGTCCTACCTTGATCAGTGATCTGGTGGGGACAATAAATTAGTCCTACCTTGATCAGTGATCTGGTGGTTACAATTAATTAGTCCTACCTTGATCAGTGATCTGGTGGGGACAATAATATACTCCTACCTTGATCAGGGATCTGGTGGGGACAATAAATTAGTCCTACCTTGATCAGTGATCTGGTGGTTACAATTAATTAGTCCTACCTTGATCAGTGATCTGGTGGGGACAATAAATTACTCCTACCTTGATCAGTGATCTGGTGGTTACAATTAATTGGTCCTACCTTGATCAGTGATCTGGTGGGGACAATTAATTAGTCCTTCCTTGATCAGTGATCTGGTGGGGACAATAAATTAGGCCTACCTTGATCAGTGATCTGGTGGGGACAATAAATTAGTCCTACCTTGATCAGTGATCTGGTGGGGACAATAAATTAGTCCTACCTTGATCAGTGATCTGGTGGGGACAATCAATTAGTCCTACCTTGATCAGTGATCTGGTGGGGACAATAAATTAGTCCTTCCTTGATCAGTGATCTGGTGGGGACAATAAATTAGTCCTACCTTGATCAGTGATCTGGTGGGGACAATAAATTAGTCCTACCTTGATCAGTGATCTGGTGGTTACAATTAATTAGTCCTACCTTGATCAGTGATCTGGTGGGGACAATAAATTACTCCTACCTTGATCAGTGATCTGGTGGTTACAATTAATTAGTCCTACCTTGATCAGTGATCTGGTGGGGACAATAAATTAGTCCTACCTTGATCAGTGATCTGGTGGGGACAATAAATTAGTCCTACCTTGATCAGTGATCTGGTGGGGATAATAAATTAGTCCTACCTTGATCAGTGATCTGGTGGGGACAATAAATTAGTCCTACCTTGATCAGTGATCTGGTGGGGACAATAAATTAGTCCTACCTTGATCAGTGATCTGGTGGGGACAATAAATTAGTCCTACCTTGATCAGTGATCTGGTGGGGACAATAAATTAGTCCTACCTTGATCAGTGATCTGGTGGGGACAATAAATTAGTCCTACCTTGATCAGTGATCTGGTGGTTACAATTAATTAGTCCTACCTTGATCAGTTTTTTTATCGAAGGATATTTCCGTATCGTAATTTTTCTAAGGTGTGATTTCTTATATAAAAAACTTCACGTTGTCACGTTGTTGCTCCACTAGCAGAGAGCATTCGCAGCAATCACTCTCGCCTCTGTGCCCCGTTGTCATACGAGGGGTCCACATTCGTTGTTGCTCCACTAGCAGAGAGCATTCGCAGCAATCACTCTCGCCTCTGTGCCCCGTTGTCATACGAGGGGTCCACATTCATTGTTGCTCCACTAGCAGAGAGCATTCGCAGCAATCACTCTCGCCTCTGTGCCCCGTTGTCATACGAGGGGTCCACATTCGTTGTTGCTCCACTAGCAGAGAGCATTCGCAGCAATCACTCTCGCCTCTGTGCCCCGTTGTCATACGAGGGGTCCACATTCGTTGTTGCTCCACTAGCAGAGAGCATTCGCAGCAATCACTCTCGCCTCTGTGCCCCGTTGTCATACGAGGGGTCCACATTCGTTGTTGCTCCACTAGCAGAGAGCATTCGCAGCAATCACTCTCGCCTCTGTGCCCCGTTGTCATACGAGGGGTCCACATTCGTTGTTGCTCCACTAGCAGAGAGCATTCGCAGCAATCACTCTCGCCTCTGTGCCCCGTTGTCATACGAGGGGTCCACATTGTTGCTCCACTAGCAGAGAGCATTCGCAGCAATCACTCTCGCCTCTGTGCCCCGTTGTCATACGAGGGGTCCACATTCGTTGTTGCTCCACTAGCAGAGAGCATTCGCAGCAATCACTCTCGCCTCTGTGCCCCGTTGTCATACGAGGGGTCCACATTCATTGTTGCTCCACTAGCAGAGAGCATTCGCAGCAATCACTCTCGCCTCTGTGCCCCGTTGTCATACGAGGGGTCCACATTCGTTGTTGCTCCACTAGCAGAGAGCATTCGCAGCAATCACTCTCGCCTCTGTGCCTCGTTGTCATACGAGGGGTCCACATTCGTTGTTGCTCCACTAGCAGAGAGCATTCGCAGCAATCACTCTCGCCTCTGTGCCCCGTTGTCATACGAGGGGTCCACATTCGTTGTTGCTCCACTAGCAGAGAACATTCGCAGCAATCACTCTCGCCTCTGTGCCCCGTTGTCATACGAGGTGTCCACATTCGTTGTTGCTCCACTAGCAGAGAGCATTCGCAGCAATCACTCTCGCCTCTGTGCCCCGTTGGCATACGAGGGGTCCACATTCGTTGTTGCTCCACTAGCAGAGAGCATTCGCAGCAATCACTCTCGCCTCTGTGCCCCGTTGTCATACGAGGGGTCCACATTCATTGTTGCTCCACTAGCAGAGAGCATTCGCAGCAATCACTCTCGCCTCTGTGCCCCGTTGTCATACGAGGGGTCCACATTCGTTGTTGCTCCACTAGCAGAGAGCATTCGCAGCAATCACTCTCGCCTCTGTGCCCCGTTGTCATACGAGGGGTCCACATTCGTTGTTGCTCCACTAGCAGAGAGCATTCGCAGCAATCACTCTCGCCTCTGTGCCCCGTTGTCATACGAGGGGTCCACATTCGTTGTTGCTCCACTAGCAGAGAGCATTCGCAGCAATCACTCTCGCCTCTGTGCCCCGTTGTCATACGAGGGGTCCACATTCGTTGTTGCTCCACTAGCAGAGAGCATTCGCAGCAATCACTCTCTCCTCTGTGCCCCGTTGTCATACGAGGGGTCCACATTCATACTCACTCTCCACACTCCACACTCCACACTCCACTCTCCACTCTCCATATCCTCTCACTCTCGATTCGCACTCTCCCAGCCCCGTGGCCTGAAGTCACGGAAGTGTAGGTGGGTAAGAGTGTACTAAATTCCAACTAAGCATTATTGTCACGTAGAAGATTGACTCGCAAAAATGATACATTTTTACGTTCTCCGTTTACGGATAGCGGGGGGGGGGGGGGCAGTATGCGCGGGGGGGGGGGGGGGGGGGGGGGCTATAGAGGACTTAAATCTCAATCGGGATATCCAGCACATCGAAACCATCCCACTCTAGTCTCTCTCGCTTATCTCATTGAGATAAATTACACGTAATATTCTATTCAAATTGGATATTTAATAGTTAATTTTCCTAAAATCTGGCACTCTTCATCGGTGTGAGAATGAAGCGAAAATTTACGCATATTCGATGAATATGAAATTTTAAAATATAACGCATTTTGAGCATAAGAGTGTGCGATGTAAAATTATAAAAACTACTTATGTTATGTTGGCTCTTAATCAATTATATTAATATATTAGGAAAATCGTGATGTACTCGTCATTTAGAATAATTAGTTTACCAGCTAATCTTAATTTGCGTCTCCCAATGGTGCTCGACTGGAAGTAGGCTCCTACTCCTACTCCTACTCCTACTCCTACTCCTACTCCTAGTCCGGTATCGGTATGACAGTTCGTCTAGTAACAATACTCGCACACGCTGTGTGTGGTACGTACGCCAGCCAGTGTCTCTTCACGCGCGATAATACAAGTATAACCATCATACGAGTATGCAATGAGAAATCGCGAGTTCCGTGCCTACTTCAATGTTTGTAAACCCAAAGGCTAGATTTATGGGGCTGAACTTGCTTCAGTATGGCCAAATTAAATATTCGAATAAGTTGGAGGAAGGTACCATACGAAAAAAAAAAACAAAATGGCATTTCATCAGAGATTATCAACAAAAGCTGAATATTCAAATTCTTCAGTTTTTGCATCGAAAATAAAATATCTGTAGGCAATTTCTTAACATTCCTATAAATATAATCAATTGAAATCGAATCAAAAGATCTTTGGGAATGAAACGCTTCGAGAATGTTTGTACTCGTAGTACGTAGTACGTAGTACGTAGTACGAGTATCAGAATAGACTCCTCAACAACGAAATGGAATGGATTTAATGTGAAGCCAAACAAGTTCCATGATAACATTTTAGAAAGAAATGAAGTATTTTTAGTTGTTATTCCGTGTAAACGATATGATAGGTTAACACCCATGACCGTGACCGTGACCATGACCGAGTATGATTATTGATTATCAGCCATCTCGTGGATAGAAGACACGTGCGCGTTTATAGTATGCGAGTTATTGCACTTCAGCAAACAGTCTCGAGAGATCAAGTCCAAAGTTCAGTTGGCAATTAAATCGCGGTTCCAAAACGACTCGAAGGTTTATTCTCATGCGACTTGTTGTTAAAAAGACTTTTATTTAGCTCAATGTTCTTATTTTTGTATTTAATAGCGCTAAAGGATTTAGTGATATACGACATATTACATAAGCTACATAAATTCAAGTCTCAAACAAATGTTTGTGTTCCAAAAACACAAAATGAAGAGTTATTATATTGCTGAAAATAAACAGCTGCATATAAAACATCAAAAACCGTCATCAAATTATAGTGAAGATAATCCCGTAAAATAAACCAAATCAAATTATATTGAGGATAATCACGTACTATAAATCAAATCAAATTATAGTGAGGATAATTCCATACAATAAATCAAATCAAACTATAGTAAGGATAATCCCGTACAATAAATCAAATTAAATTATAGTGAGAATACTCCCGTACAATAAATCAAATCAAATTATATTGAGGATAATCACGTACTATAAATCAAATCAAATTATAGTGAGGATAATTCCGTACAATAAATCAAATCAAACTATAGTAAGGATAATCCCGTACAATAAATCAAATCAAATTATAGTGAGAATACTCCCGTAAAATAAATCAAATCAAATTATATTGAGGATAATCCCATACAATAAATCAAATCAAATTATATTGAGGATAATCACGTACTATAAATCAAATCAAATTATAGTGAGGATAATTCCGTACAACAAATCAAATCAAACTATAGTAAGGATAATCCCGTACAATAAATCAAATCAAATTATAGTGAGAATACTCCCGTACAATAAATCAAATCAAATTATATTGAGGATAATCACGTACTATAAATCAAATCAAATTATAGTGAGGATAATTCCGTACAATAAATCAAATCAAACTATAGTAAGGATAATCCCGTACAATAAATCAAATCAAATTATAGTGAGAATACTCCCGTACAATAAATCAAATCAAATTATATTGAGGATAATCACGTACTATAAATCAAATCAAATTATAGTGAGGATAATTCCGTACAATAAATCAAATCAAACTATAGTAAGGATAATCCCGTACAATAAATCAAATCAAATTATAGTGAGAATACTCCCGTACAATAAATCAAATCAAATTATATTGAGGATAATCCCATACAATAAATCAAATCAAATTATATTGAGGATAATCACGTACTATAAATCAAATCAAATTATAGTGAGGATAATTCCATACAATAAATCAAATCAAACTATAGTAAGGATAATCCCGTACAATAAATCAAATCAAATTATAGTGAGAATACTCCCGTACAATAAATCAAATCAAATTATATTGAGGATAATCACGTACTATAAATCAAATCAAATTATAGTGAGGATAATTCCGTACAATAAATCAAATCAAACTATAGTAAGGATAATCCCGTACAATAAATCAAATCAAATTATAGTGAGAATACTCCCGTACAATAAATCAAATCAAATTATATTGAGGATAATCCCGTACAATAAATCAAATCAAATTATATTGAGGATAATCACGTACTATAAATCAAATCAAATTATAGTGAGGATAATTCCGTACAATAAATCAAATCAAACTATAGTAAGGATAATCCCGTACAATAAATCAAATCAAATTATAGTGAGAATACTCCCGTACAATAAATCAAATCAAATTATATTGAGGATAATCACGTACTATAAATCAAATCAAATTATAGTGAGGATAATTCCGTACAATAAATCAAATCAAACTATAGTAAGGATAATCCCGTAAAATAAATCAAATCAAATTATAGTGAGAATACTCCCGTACAATAAATCAAATCAAATTATATTGAGGATAATCACGTACTATAAATCAAATCAAATTATAGTGAGGATAATTCCGTACAATAAATCAAATCAAACTATAGTAAGGATAATCCCGTACAATAAATCAAATCAAATTATAGTGAGAATACTCCCGTACAATAAATCAAATCAAATTATATTGAGGATAATCACGTACTATAAATCAAATCAAATTATAGTAAGGATAATCCCGTACAATAAATCAAATCAAATTATAGTGAGAATACTCCCGTACAATAAATCAAATCAAATTATATTGAGGATAATCACGTACTATAAATCAAATCAAATTATAGTGAGGATAATTCCGTACAATAAATCAAATCAAACTATAGTAAGGATAATCCCGTACAATAAATCAAATCAAATTATAGTGAGAATACTCCCGTACAATAAATCAAATCAAATTATATTGAGGATAATCACGTACTATAAATCAAATCAAATTATAGTGAGGATAATTCCGTACAATAAATCAAATCAAACTATAGTAAGGATAATCCCGTACAATAAATCAAATCAAATTATAGTGAGAATACTCCCGTACAATAAATCAAATCAAATTATATTGAGGATAATCACGTACTATAAATCAAATCAAATTATAGTAAGGATAATCCCGTACAATAAATCAAATCAAATTATAGTGAGAATACTCCCGTACAATAAATCAAATCAAATTATATTGAGGATAATCACATACTATAAATCAAATCAAATTATAGTGAGGATAATTCCGTACAATAAATCAAATCAAACTATAGTAAGGATAATCCCGTACAATAAATCAAATTAAATTATAGTGAGAATACTCCCGTACAATAAATCAAATCAAATTATATTGAGGATAATCACGTACTATAAATCAAATCAAATTATAGTGAGGATAATTCCGTTCAATAAATCAAATCAAACTATAGTAAAGATAATCCCGTACAATAAATCAAATCAAATTATAGTGAGAATACTCCCGTACAATAAATCAAATCAAATTATATTGAGGATAATCACGTACTATAAATCAAATCAAATTATAGTGAGGATAATCCCGTACAATAAATCAAATCAAATTTGAACCTAACATATGTTAACACCCGCCCAGAGCACACGGAGAATCAAACCTCGCATGAGAAACTAAGAAGTGAGCTGGCGGGTGCTGGCGCCTCTCTTCCTCTCTTTCTACAATATATCGCGGGGTAATATTGTATGATAGCGTGTACTCGCATGTCGCAAGTCTCTCGGTACGAGTAATAAGGAAGCGTGAAATATTGCATTTGCCTGCTTATTCCCCGTGGTTTATCGGAACAAGCGGAGGCTCCAGCGTTTTGACTCGGTTTGCCCCGCAGCCTGAGACTTTCCATCACTTAGACCATACATAAAAAAATCACTTTTTGTACCGGCTCCAAAAATTGGATAGATTTCATCTGCATGTGAAAGAGATTGATATTTCCCATTTTAAAATACTCCGTACGTAACATTTCTCCATCAGCCATTTCTCCTAAACTCCGTAGGTAACATTTCTCCATCAGCCATTTCTCCTAAACTAACAAAGTGTATCGACATATTGGAAAACTTTCGAGGACGTTTGTACTTAATCATTCAAACAATATCGTGAATACGTTCTCAATCTTAAGAAACGTTTAAATATTTACACATATTAATGTGTGATGGAACTTCAATACATACGAGTAGGTCAATAGAGGATGCAGATATCTATTGCAACAATAATGCTTTTAGATTGCTGTATGCTGATAACATGCATACTATACTGGTGATGTTGGAGAATGAAGATGGATTGCAGAGTTTGGTAAGTAAATCGTACGAGAGGTGAGACGAGAAAGATCTGAAAATGAATGTTACGAAATCCAAAGTTATGGGAATTGAAAAGTATGTAAATGCGATATACTCGTATGTATATGTCATCCTCATTATCAGCATTGTCACCAGGGTCGATCTACTTCTGGATGAAGGTCTCCCCAAGTTGACTCCAAATAGGTCGGTTTTTTGCTCGATGGTGCCATATGATGCTGCCATGTTTCCTGATCTCATCTATCCAGCGTACGTTCGGTCTTCTTCTCGGCCTGTTAAGGCCTCTTGGGTACCATTAGATTATTTCGAATGTCCATCGGGAGTCTGACATTCTGGCTACGTGTCCTGCCCATTACCACTTCATTTTCTTGCACACCTTTATAACGTCTTCTTCACCCCGTTTTTCCCAGCTTCAACATTCCGCCCGGTGTTATTTCTGTTTCTCGGATTTCTGGAACAGTCGCGCCATCCCACTTCCTTTACTGAGCATTCCACTAGGTGGGAGTCCTGCGGACGTTTGGAACTGTGCATGTCGCGTATCACACAGCCATGGGACACGCGGGATAAAATCAGTCGGCGAACCAACTAATCCGTCAAAGGTCGGCGAACCAACTTATCCGAGACCGCAGCGTACCCAGTCTCGGAGCGATCCTGCGATCCTGCGCAGTCTAGTCTAGGTATGGGAGAATTAAATAATTTGTTCTTTAATTATCACATAGAAAGTGCGCTGCAGTTTGGTCATTCTTGTCGAAACTCGAATGCTAATCAATTCCGAGTGTTTCGGACACTCGATCATTTCGTTTACGATATTGAAAAGTAAAATCAAGTCCGGTAATACTCGTATTTGTCAATCAGAGAGATGTATCAAATTAAGGTGAGATAACGAGAAATTATAGTAAACATCTTCATATTCAGGCATACTCGTATTTTAAGATTGACGTGGCGCGAAAATCTGCGTTAGACTCTCTCCAGTGCGCCGGAATGGATTGTGTAATAGAAAGTCCATATACTAGAATTGTATTCTAATTTATTGTACGAGTACTTCTCACCGAGGCGATGTAAAGATAACATACGAGTAATCAATCGTACTTGATCGCGTGTGTTCTCTTAAATGGTTTTGAAATTCTAAAAATAAACCCCAACATTTTCAGATAACTAATGAGTTTGTAAATATGATTCGAAAAAGTGAAACCCTTTATCAAATATACTCGTAGCACCTACTCGTAGATCTCGTATCTCCAAATCCCCTTCCGATCCATCACAATTAATCGAGTCATTCAAATTTGTGGGGTTTTTAGTCCTGAAGAAACTTTTTCCAGGCATCGCTTAGTGTTCAAGCGCAGTGCATTAGTCTGACACCGCGAAAACAACTTATTGAGACCAGTTTTGATTACATTACACAGTCATCTATGGATCGGATCGGATTGGACCGCTTGAAATTCCAGAATTGCAGAATTGCATTTTAAATGTTGTTCACGTGTAACTTTAGTTTATTTTTTTATTTCAATGGTCTAATGATAATGACCTTTTCGATACAAAGATTATAAATGAATTCGACAATTACCTACGTGTAAGCAGTATTGTACATTAGAAGAACCTAGAGTAAAACATCGCAATCGACTCAATTCATCCCGGTAACGACAACTTTTTCACTTTATATATTATTTATAGTTAAGGCATTAACATTGTGGAGGTTTAAAGACATCGTCATTTGTTTTATCAAACGCTGTTTATTCCTTTTTTTTGAAACGGTATAACCCTACCGGTTTCGAGACTTTCCCCTCATCATCGAGGGAGCACAAACAAGACTGAATTCTGTTTAAACTGGTACCGACATACACGCTAAATGGCAAACATTCGGGCTGGGGACTGGGGGTGGAGAGAGGGAGGAGACAATCTCGGCGAGCAGCGGAGAGATTCTCGGGATATACCATATGTGTTTGCCAGATGTTCGTTTCGATGTATTGATTTAGAAATTTCTAGGGACTAATCCGCCCAATTTATTTCCGTTACTACTGATATGTAAGAATTTGGCATCATCGATAGAAAAGGTATGGTTTTCACGGTGACAGTGATTAGCCATTTCAGAATAAATTAGAGGATTTGTTAAAGCGGATTTGTGTTCACGAAATCTCTTTTCAAATGATCTTCATGTCTTTTCCATATATAAATTACGAGTATCTCAGTCAGTACATAAAAGTTTATCTACACCACTGTTCCCGAGTATTGGATTTGTTTTGTTATTTCGTATGATGTGATATGTTTATTATAAATAGGACTTTGCTTCATGTATGATATAACATGTGTGTGCTTATCGTTAAATATATGATATTGTAAGTTTCTTTTTTTTTGTTTTTTAAAAGTGAATCAATGAGTCTTCCAGGATGACCATTATTTGTAGCTATTTTTTTATGGTTATTACTTCCTTTTTAAAATTGTCGTCGGTTAATGGGACACGGCAATCTAGAAAGCATACAATTAAAGGTGGCGAATTTATGGTTATTAGGATGGTTGGAAGTTGCTGGAATAATAGTGTGAATAAGTGTCATTTCTATATATATCAAAGTCAAATGTACCATTTTTGGGAGATAATGTTAGGTCCGAGAAATTTTATTTTGAATGTGAATTTTATAAAACTCTCTATAGAATTTTTAATATTTTAGAAATTGGTGTAATTGTCTATCGGTACCCGGTACCCGTCCAAACACAAAAAATGTCATCTGCATACCTAAACCAGCACAAAACATTTTTAAACTTACTCCCAAAAATACATTTTTCAAAATAGTTCATAAGTATTTCCTTGAGGAGTGGAGACAACGGTGAGCCAACAATCCTCGAGAAGTGAAGACAACGGTGAGCCAATAATCTTCGAGGAGTGGAGACAACGGTCAGCCAATAATCTTCGAGGAGTGGAGACAACGGTGAGCCAATAATCCTCGAGGAGTGGAGAGAATGATGAGCCAATAATCCTCGAGGAGTGGAGACAACGGTGAGCCAATAATCCTCGAGGAGTGGAGACAACGGTGAGCCAATAATCAAACCATTTGTTTGTTTATATATTTAATTGTTGAAATTAAAGTTATTTTATTTAATGCTTAAGTCTATTAGTGAAATCAATTCCGAATTTTTACGGAATCCTTACTATTGTCATTTACGATATTTTTTGCTCACTCTAAAGATCTCCTGAAGATCTTCTGAAGATCTCCCGAAGATCCTGGTATACTTGGGTAGAGATTAGTGACATCAAAAGATACTAGTTTAGCATTATGAGGTCATTCCATGTTTTTTAGTTTTTCACAAATACCAAGGAGTTTTTGATTGAGTATTCAGATTTAAAATTGGTTAGATTATAAAATTGTTACCCTGGAAGCATCATTGATTAATTTTTAAAAAACAAAACAAAAAAGAAACTTATCAAAGATCACGTATATTATTTATAGTTAATACATTAACATTGTGGAGGTTTTAAGACTTAACGACACCTATAAGCATACCTATAAATGGATCAAATTCCGATTTATAAAAAAACATATACGAAATAATAGAAAAAGTCACATAAAGCCAGCTTTTACATTAATTTTAATCTGTGATCAAATCGATTTTTGAGGTCTAGATGGAATCCATTTTTGTTGTTAGCAAGTAGATCGTTGTTTATTATTATTTTCTCCTTTTTCTTAACCACTTTGAGACGTTCAGTTTTGGTGTTGATCCTTATTTGGGCTCTTACTAGGCGATGATCACTGCCTGTTTTAAAGCTGTTGAGAACAGTGCAGTCTTGGACAGTAAATCTTTTGTTTGACAGGATGTAGTCGATTTCACTTGTGTTACCTGTTAGGCTTTTCCATGTCCATTTTCTAGAGTTTTTCTTTTTGAAAAATGAATTCATAACACAAAGTGAATTGCTTTGAGCAAACTCCACAAGCCTGTTTCCTCTGTCTTCTCGGGTACCTATCCCAAATTTTCCCACTGATTCGTCATCTTTGTGGACACAGCCGATTCTTGCGTTGAAATCTCCGATTATAAATTTGAAGTGGGATGTGTTTGCATCATACATATTTTGAACTTCCTGGTAGTACTCTTCGATACAATCATCAGAGTAACTTTGTGTAGGGGCATATGTCTGTATTATTTGCATTCGATATCGCTTGTTTATTTCGAAAGTTAGGGACGCCACTCTGTCAGAAGAGCTCTCAGTCGTGATGATGTTATTCATCCATTTCCTGTGGACAATAAATCCCACTCCGCTGGTTCTTCCATCTTCTGTACCTCTGAAATACAGATGGTGTCCATCTTTCAGTTCTATGAGATCTTCTCCCCTTCTTCTGACTTCGCTTAGCCCTACGATATCCCGATTGATGTGCTTAAGTTCTTCTTGGAGTTCAGTGATATGGGCCTCACTTGAGAGGGTACGAGTATTGAATGTCGCGATGTTCATCTGGAAGCAGCCGTTACCGAAGGTGGAACAAAGTGACACGGAAGTTCACACAATGTTTGTATTGATTCGTATGACCAATTTATCAAGTAATGCCAGTGTATAAATATTCCGTTGCAAACCATTTCACCAAGTGGGCCTATACGTGTATAAGATAAGGAAGATGGAACAAAGTCGCGTTATTTACTTCATTACTGATATGAGCTGACAATTTCAAATGAATTTCCATTACCCGTGACGAGTGTAATGAAAACCACAATACAAAATGGGTTATCGGAGTCCTTGAAGCGGGTGCGGGTGCCACTGGAAATGGGTTATCGGAGTCCTTGAAGCGGGTGGGGGTGCCACTGGAAATGGGTTATCAGAGTCCTTGAAGCGGGTGCCACTGGAAATGGGTTATCAGAGTCCTTGAAGCGGGTGCCACAGGAAATGGCTATGTAAGTCAATTTATGAGAGGCATATCCTGTTGCATATGTTATAGGGTAAACTTCAGTTTTTCTGCGTCTTGAATGAAAAAAAAACAGTTTAAAGCTTCAGTGTAATAAGTATCAGAGAAATACTGAAAACTTCTATAAGACGAAGTTACTTCTACTTCTACACACGTAACATACTCGTACATACACGTACTATATGTTACAGACATCATCTAAGTTGACAATTTGGCGTATTATTATTTGGCTTTAACAGTTGTTTATTTAATTAAAACAACAATATTTTATTATTGAAATAAAAACAAGAACTTACCCCCCCCCCCCCAACCACCACTTATATCTTGTTTAATGAGGCTCAGCAAATCGAAATTATTGCATTGGTTTGTATTGCACTTTTTTTTAAACAGTACAATCTAGCAGATTTATTGACATTCGTCAAACTCTTTATGCTAACAAGAAAAATGTTTTCAGGGGTATTGAATAAAAATCTGACTGGAACCTTTTTTATTGAAAAAAAATTGGGTCTCCCGGGTCGGAATTTCATAATTACTAGGCCACGGCCTGTGATCATCCCAGCATTACCTAAATATAAATTCATTGAGCTAAATGTACGTTTTTTTTATTTTTAGTTCGATAATAACAATGACGTTCCATACTCTTTAAGCCATTTTAAATTAGTATTAAAAATGAGATTTTAAATGTTGATTTTTCGATAACAAGAGTGATAAAAATCAATGTAGTTTAAATATGTCTTCAATATGTAATTGTAATTGACAATACTCACAAATATGTCTTGAATATGTAATTGTAATTGACAATACTCACAAATATGTCTTTAATATGTAATTGTAATTGACAATACTCACAAATATGTCTTCAATATGTAATTGACAATACTCACAAATACTCGTCTACATATTTTCTGTACATTTGTCAATTAGTTAAAATCAAAACAATTCGAGAATTTTATGTTTTTCAACCAACACACACCCCGGAGAATTCATAAAAATATGTATTTTATAATGAATAAATCGAAGGTTTCCCTTTTAAAACTTCGAATCTCATTAAATACTTTATGAGGGTCATAAATTTAGAGTCAAGAAGAAAAAGACATCCTGAAACGGGTAAACAGTGTTATCACAAAGTGGCTGCACCCTCGTCACCATCGGATAGGGGAGAAGCGTGAGAATAGAACAAGGCTTTAAAGTATAAAAAGTTATTTGTTGAAGGTAACCAGATTATATTCAAATTCAACGGAAACTCGACGAGATGAGAGGAGAGGGGAGGGAAGGGAAGATCAGGGGAAGAGACTGGGGTGATATGATATATTTTGACAAGTTGGCAAATAAGAGTGCGGTGAATATATCAAATAACTTTGCTTTTTATCGAATTCCTGTCATTTACGTTCCACTCGAAACTTCTCCGGATGTTTCGAGGACAGGTCTCCTTTGTATTCAATTGTCGGAGTCGGAAAGAACAGAAAACTAACAGAGGTACAATAGATCCTCCTTCCCCATTCCCATTCCCATTCCCCACTCTCTATTCTCCATCCTCATTCTCATTTCCCTTTCTCAAAACAGATACTGTTATACAATTTATATCGACGAAAGAGAATCGATAAATGTCAGTTCATTTACAATACGTAAATATTAAAAAGACTAAATTGTTTTAAATCGCAGATTTAATTTCACTGGTCAGACGTCAATACGTGTATGATCCATTCCAGAAATTGGCAAAAGGAAGTGGAACAGAATCGAAAAAATGATTTTATTCATTTCTGCGTATTTTATTGTTACGAGTATTACATGTGAGGTTTTACCTGCGTGAAATTACATTCAATATAAAAAAATACAATAATTTGAGCTGAGCCTGAAATACTCATCGTAAAAACACGTCGATGAAAATGATAACTTTTTTCAGAATGGATTATATTAACAATGATTCGCGAGAGACTAAATCTTTAATTTACCAATCGATTCATAAAAAAATGTCAATTTCGACGAATTCGTTAAATGAGGTCGACTCGTGTGCAATTAAGAATCTTCTCAAAGCTCTGCCAAGGAATAACGTTCTTTCTTTGTATCGTCAAGAAAAGTCTTTTTAACTGCAAGTCTCTTCAAACGATTGTCATTTTAAATTCAATTCTCAAACACTTGTTGAACCAAGACAGAATAGTTGAGTTAACTTAAGACATCGCATAAAGATTCCAAGTTTTCTACTCTTAGAACAAATATTAAGCAACTAACTCGGCGTATGTTTTTCTCACTTAACATATAATACAATATATTGTAATATATTATATCTGCAAAACGTGAAAACTCCACAAGACGAGTATTTACACAACAAAATATTCATGTGGTATCAATCATGTAATAATAATAATAATAAAAGGACAAATTTATATGACGCCGCGCGCCGTTTAGAGAGCAAACTCTCTTAAAATGTAATAAAAAATAAAACAAGCTGAGTATGGTGGATACGGTCATTAGATTACAAACTTCGTAGTATCTACGAGTACATACACGTACTCTAGGGTGTCCCTTATTTGGTCAAAAAATAAAATTTTGCGAATTTTTTTGCTCTCACCCCCTAAATATTTTCCATTTGGTTTGATTTACTCAAAAACAAAATTTTATCTCAATAAGATGACGTTAACCCGTGCCGACTTGAGCGCCAAATTTGAATGTTAGGAATTATAGGTTTATTAGTTCTAAGTCAGTGTAAAAACTATTGATGAATATATAATATCTAACTTTTTTTAATTCAATACATTTTTGCTCTTTAGAGTGCACTATGGTTTTTATGTATTATTGTGGATACTTTCTTTTCAGTGTTTCTTTCTTAAAATCTGGGTATGGTCTACGATGTTCTTGAACACAACGCAACACAAATTACTTTTGCTCTTAATCGACTGTCAATAGTCCATGAAAATCTTGAATTAATTTAACACGTCATTCAACAGTCATTAATAGCTTTCAATTCGTTAATTATCATTTTACCTTGTTAATATGAAGTGTTGCTCATCCATGTTGAAGGATTTTCTTGAATAAAACTAGTATCCATCTTCAGGCAAGAGAACAGATCTCTGCTCTTAGTTGACACGAGGTCATCTATTGTTTTCTCGGAAATTAAGATAATTTTAGTTTTTTTTGCAGTCTCCTCCCAAAAAAATTACAAAGAGCTCTTTGAGTTTGCGGCAATCGCCTCTTAGTATTGGTTTATTTTATTTACTTTCATAGAAATTTAACACTTCCTTAATTTCCGACTCATTGAAAAATACTTCCACATTCTTTATGCCACTTTGAAAATTATTTGCATTGACACTTTTCCAGCTCTCCCTCAAATGTTTAAAAAGTGGTATGTCAGGACTGCTTATTACATCATGTACTTTGCATTCAAATATACATCGTAAAAAAAGTTAATATACCTCGTATATGATGCCTGCACGGGAAAAACAACAACTCTGACCAATATTTGTTCAAGTAAGACACATGCCCACTTAAAACAGCCGATGTTTGAGGCAGTTGTGTCGCTACAGAGAATTTGTACATTGTCTTCTCTACCCCAATACGTTATTGCATCCCAAACACCATTCGCTTGCTCTTTACCAGAAGCATGCTGTAATTTTGGAACGCCGATGAGCTGCTCACTGTCCCCAAATGTATCAACGATTGGAAGTATTTCTTCTTTATGGGTCTCTGACATTTAATGCGGGCCACACTTTACCATCCCAATGAAAAGTAAGAATTGCAGGGATATTATTCTTGAAAGCCGATTTAATTATTTCAGAACGTTCTCTTCTACAAGTGATGGATAGCTTGTTCGGAGTTCTTCTTCTGGCTGATTCGATGAATAGAAGATTTATTAATAGATAGCTCTTCACCTGAAGGATGTATACAGAATCTCTTACACTCAGCTGACATCTATCCAAAGCAGCCACTTATTTTGTAGTAATAAAATCAGTGGTACCTCTCCTTGCTGCATTCTGCATTAATGTAATCTCAAGACTCACCAACGTCGATTTCATGAAAATGTCTTATCTGAATCTTCAGATTATGGAAAAGGAGGTACACTAGACGATGTAGATGCTGCACATTGTTGTTTCTCTTGCCTTTTCTCTTTTTCTAATTTTCTTTGCCTCGCCCTTTTTCTTTATCCGCGAGTTTTCGGTCTACTTCTGATAAGTAGCCTTTACGCCCAGGCTCTCTCTGTTGAAGTAAAAACTTCCTTAATTCTTCTAACTTTAATGTTTGTAGAGCATTGGCATGTGCAGTATCAAATAAATTGTCAAAACTATTTCTAAACTTCCCTTCACGGCGCTTAAAAAAATCCTTAGAATTTTTTGCATTTTTTTGCAATTTTCTCCACTCCGAATGCAAGTTAATAAATTTTTGTGAACAATTTTGAACAGATCTTTTCGTAATTCTCGCTTTCTCCCAAAATATCACGCACTCACGAACCACAATATTAGCACTTACACTGAAACTTAATTTTACCTCCCATATGTTATAAAATAAAACTTCCAGCACTTGTCTATTTGATGGTAACTTGTGCCCTGTGTTATTTGGTGTTTTATATATCCTATTAAAAACACACGTTCCTTGGCACTGCGTAATTGATGTGACATAATGTTATGGTAGCAAGCCAAAAACACATGCTACACGCTTGATAACAGATAATGAACTGAATGCACTCCACGTGCCACGTACTAGAGACCTGACTTAGCGTGACAAGTTCGGCCATGTTCTTCATGCGAGTTCGCGCTCAACTCGGCACGGTTTATAATGCTGCGATCACAACAATTTTTTTTGTAGACATGTTTCAGAGTCATTCAAACAAAATTGGAGGCTGAGCGTTCAAAAATTTTGAAGTCAGAAAATAAGGGACACCCTAACGTACTCGTATGTTTGAAAAAACGTATGAAAACCGCAGAAAACTAACCGAGGGAAGACGAACTACAAAGAAACATTTGAAGATCTTCCGAAAGTGATAGTAACACTAACATTCGACTTAACGTTGAGTGGAGTCACCAAGTTAATAATTAACTCGGAGTATCGGTCCGATTTTCGAACACCTTACTCCTTCATCTGGTGTTGTAAAACGGACTTGGTATATTTGTTTGGAAATTTGGGTGGTGTTGTGAAAAACTTTTAAGAGAGGAAAGGATAGGATTTGGTACATAAATTAAGGTTATACGAGTAAATACATAAACGTTACTTATTAATATACTTATATTTTATATGTCACGAGCGTTGATAAATATGTATACTGTCATGTGTCTACTGCCAGCGCATGTTTATCTTATCTATACTCTCATTCACTCTCAATATATTATGCAACCAATGTTCCGCTTATCTAAGAACCTATAAATATTAGCATTATCTGTAACACGATATAAACACCAAAACCAATGTTATCTTATCGATGTTCTTATCCACATTCAAATAAATATTATAAGTTATGCAAACCCTTGTTAGCTATGTGATAAATATTAGCGTTATCACATTAGTGTCAATTTAACTTCAATGTATTATGTTTAAGTTTATCATCTCGTCTGCCCAAATTCAATAAAGATTAGATATCACTAAATGGGTAAGCTGCGATGGATAAATCACCGATATCGATTTGACCTTAAAGGGCAAACATAACATGCCCGACTCATTCCTACATAATCTATCGAAGGGTCGTGGTATAGTTATCTTTGCTTTAAATAGGACGTCATATCTGAGGCAGCATCACTATTCTTAAAGGCACTACTATGTAAATATCATAGCTATTACTATTTATGTAATACTGTTAATATTATACATCAATGTAATTCAACCTTCATACAAATAAAACTACACAGTTGAAATTCTAAAAGTGTTTTCGGTTGCAAAAGGTCATAACAATACAGAAGAGAAAGGATAGAGATACTATATACTATATTATAATAAATATACTATGAAGACGGGGGGATAACGCTGTGACTCGTAATATATATTTACATAGATAGATATGGGAATAATATGTGTGCCTATCTTTGCAGATTAGGGTACGTCGCGTGGTATAGTGAAAGTGTGTTGAGAGCCTCGCGGGCCGCTGTTCTTATAACCGTCACGATGTGTTCTTGCGACGGGTATTCTCGGGTGAGTTGTGAGGGTTGAGGACGAGCGTTTTTCGCAATGCTTGCGTAAGAGATTGCGGGAGAATCAGCACTCATCACTGGCTTTGCCAGAGGAGGGAAACTCCTAGGGATTTCTGCGGCCGGAGGTGACGCGGGTGGGTGGGCCCGTGCTTGGTTTCGCGGCTTCGGGAAGGCTGGACAGCCTTTGTAGCTGGCCGCGTGTGCATCTTTGCAGTTCGAGTAAGTAGCGGGAACGTCGC
The DNA here is from genome assembly GCA_949825065.1 of Odontocerum albicorne. Taxonomy (NCBI): domain Eukaryota; kingdom Metazoa; phylum Arthropoda; class Insecta; order Trichoptera; family Odontoceridae; genus Odontocerum; species Odontocerum albicorne. Next base: position 34,907,300 of record OX463859.1, on the reverse strand, counting down.
GCGGCTTTATAAATTCCGCTGTTCTATGGTTTAGCCCACATTTGACACAAACGTGGGGGGCGTGACAGCTGCCAGCGCTGTGAAAATTTTTTGACAGCGGTGGCACTGTCCCGCGGAAGTGGAGTTTTTTAAATCCTCTTCAGAGATCTTCATATCGAAGATCTCGTGCAGGTCGTTGTAAATGCGCTTTCCTTCCGGTGTTTTGGTGAGCTTTACGATCACCAATGGAAGAATTTTCCTCTTCCGGCCCTTCATCCTGAAGACGTTCAGGACCGGGTATTCTCAATATATTAGCTCTTCCTTTATCTCTTCGACTTCAAAGAAGGTATGGACCCCGCGTAGGACTACGAGGAGGGGTCTCTCGCAATCCAGTTGATAGGTATGATATGGCACTTGGAGGTGGCTGGCATCTCTGTTGTGATTTCTCCTTTGTGAATTGCCTTTTTTACAAGGATACTGTGACATAATGTCAACAAAAACCAATGGATCGTGTTGTGAAGTGTCTAAGCAGCTACTAAACACAATGAAACTGTTATTATCGCGAATAGATTCCCTGGAAAATAAAATTGACAAAATAGTGCCAAGTGATAGCATATCTTCAGTGTGTATAACTCCCGTGTCTCCGCAGCTCGCCGGTACCGTTGGAATGGCCAGTGCAACACATGTGTTAGCTAGCCATAAAGGAACCATTTCTCAAGTGGACAACTGCGCACCCTCCGCTCCCGCTCACACCCCCGCTAACCTCACAGCGCACTCTGTCGTTCTAGCCCCAGCACGCCCTATACCTGCAGCCAGGACCCCAAACCCAGATGTTAACGCAGCCCGAGCATCGTACGCCACTACCACCATGAAGAATTCACGGCCTCTCAAACCTGGGGTCGCGGTGGAAAGGCGAATAACCAGAGGAGTAGCAGCAGCAGCGCAACCTAAAAATAGCTCTCCGCAACCTGACACTCGAACACGAAACACAGGCTGCTCATCGTCAGACGATGATAAAAATACAACTAATACGTTGAAGAATCTAAATGAATCAGAGGAGCCCACAGCCACAGTGACTCACGGTGTTTGGACAGAAGTTCGGAAAAAAAGAACTGTAATTCGTGGCACATTGCACAGTGAAATGAACACCAATAAATTTGTTTTTTACCATTGCTATCCTCTTCATCGTGAAACGACTGAAGAGGATTTAGAAATATACTTAAAAAAATTGGATGCTACCGGCTCATTCAAAGTGTCGAAATTGAAATCCCGCGGTGACTACTCGTCATTCAAGATCGGAATAGAGGTAAGCAAGACCGAATCAATTTTGTCTCCAAGTAATTGGCCCCGTAAAACCTTTTTGAAAAAATGGATAACCAATTTGGAGGCTCCTAAACTACCGAGCCATTACTGACAGAATGGGAAAGAGAAGCGGAATACTTCGTCTCTCACAATACTTAATGCGTACTATCAGAATGTGCGCGGCTTGAAGACGAAGACAATAAATTTTTTCAACAATGTTGCTGCTTCCAATCACTCTCTGATTGCACTTACCGAGACGTGGTTGGACGCCTCTGTCTATAGCCGTGAGCTTTTTGATGGTAATTATTTAGTATTCCGACGCGATCGCTCGACCGCTGATGGAGTCTCCGCACACCGTGGTGGCGGCGTGTTACTTGGATTGAGAAACTCTGATTCGGTTCTTGCTGAACGAGTGTCATTCCTAGAAACGAGTAATGAAGATCTCTGGGTTAAAATCACGGTAAATAGTTTTTTAGTAATATTTGTATGCGTTGTTTACTTCCCACCGAATACAACCGAGGAGAAATACTCACTCTTCTGTACCAACATTTTAGCTCATGTAAATTACATACGAGATAGAAAAGTAGTAATTCTTGGCGATTTTAACTTAAATAGCGCGATAGGGGCACGGGGGGTTCATAACGAATTTTTGTGTGTTTCAACTGCCTACAGCTTGATACAATTTAATAATATCAATAATTTTAACGGCAGGCTTCTAGATTTAATATATTCAAATATTAGCACCAAGGTGCAACACGCCCCTTTTCATCTCGTACCAGAAGATCTTCATCACCCGGCACTAGAATTCGATCTCACAGTCTTCTTGATCAAGGATAAAATAAATGCGCCTCCAAAAAAATTTGAGAATCCAGTGTTTAAAAAATGGCGATTTGACAAAGGAGATTTCCATTCCTTATATCTGAAGACAAGGGATATTAACTGGGATCCCTTATATTCAATTTTAGACGTGAACGAGGCGGTAGCATATTTGTATGAACATGTTTATTGCGTATTTGATGAGTGCTTTCCCGTAAAACCAAAAGAGCTACGTAAGTGGCAATACCCGAGGTGGTTCACAAGTGAAATTGTTGGGAATATTAGACTTAAAGATTCTCTTCACAAAAAATGGAAACACTCTTGTCGTCTGAGTGACTACGATGCGTTCAAAAGTGCTCGCGCTCAGCTCAAACATAACATTCGCACGGCCTATAAAGACTTCATAAGGAACTTAGAATGTCGAATGGAATCATATTAAATCCATGCGTAACGATTCTCCAGTGCTTAATGTTATGAATTGGGATGGGAATCAAATAACTGGTCCCGAAATATCTTCTGCATTCGCAAATTATTTTTCAACAGTTTATTGTAGGGACTCCGAGGCATTTGTTTTTGATGAACACCATACTTCCTCGGGATTTAAGCTAAGCATCACTACATTTGATATACTCAAACAAATAAAGTTGATGAAAAACACGAAAGCAGTCGGGCCGGACGGAGTACCTACATTTTTTCTTAAGGGCTGTAGTGAATTGCTTTCTGCACCTCTTGCTTACATATTTAATCTTGTCTTCCGAGTCCATACTTTTCCAAGTGAATGGAAAAAGACTCGAGTTATTCCCATATTTAAAAATGGTTCTAAGGACGATATAACCAACTACAGACCTATCGCCATACTTTCTTCAATAGCTAAGCTCCTAGAAATGTTTATGGATCGCACACTAAGGTCGTTAGTGGACCCATACATAATTGATGAGCAGCATGGCTTCAGAAGAGGCAGATCTACTGAATCCAATCTGATGGTCTTCACCGACTATGTTTCAAGGGCTGTAGATAGTGGCAATCAGATTGATTGTTCGTATCATGACTTTGCAAAAGCTTTTGATCGCGTCAATCACAAAAAAATATTAGAAAAAATGAGTGAACTTGGGATCCCAGGTAACTTACTAAGGCTACTGTCAGATTATCTTACAGATAGAAAACAATTTGTTTCACATGGAATCTACAACTCCGATTACTTCACTGCCTACTCAGGTGTTCCGCAGGGGTCTAATCTTGGACCTACCTTATTTCTTATTTTTATTAATGATATAGGTAGAGTTATAAAAAAATCCACGTTTCTTCTATTTGCTGATGACCTCAAAATCTTTCAAAAAATTCGTTCTTATACCGACTGCTTAGACCTACAGGCAGATCTCAACAACGTTTGTGAGTGGAGCCACAATAATAAATTATATTTCAACGCATCAAAGTGCAAAATTATGTCGTATCATCGCTCACACGTCTTGAATTCCATAGATATACACTAGAATCTATACCTATTCCCCGCACAGATAATATTAAAGATCTGGGTGTCTTGTTCCACAGCAATCTCGCGTTTGGTCCTCACATAGAAGTTATGTGCAACTCAGCTTATAAAACTCTAGGATTTGTTATGAGAATCTCTAAGTCGTTTGAAAACCAATTGGTGCTCAAAACGTTGTTTAATTCATTGATCCGTAGCAAACTAGAAAGCAATGCTTGCATTTGGAGCCCGGTGGGGGCGCAGAACTCGCTCATGGTGGAGAAAGTACAAAAAAAATATCTACGATATCTCTACATGAGTGAGTTTGGTGTCTATCCGTGGCTATATCCTACGCAGTTTCTGCTGGGCATGCTCGGGTATAACTCCTTGAGCGTAAGAAGAGATCTGCGTCTCTTGGTATACGTTGTCAAACTCGTTCGAGGAGTTGTGAGCTGTCCAGCATTACTACAAAGATTAGCGTTAAATGTTCCTAACAATTACACTAGACTGCGCCGGCAGGAACTGTTCTCAATAACATACGAAAGAACGGGTCTTCCAGCCGCTATGCCTGTTGGAAGGGCCTTAACTCTTCTTAACGGGACTGCTTCGGATATTGACATATTTCATATCACATTACCAAAAGCAAAAGTAAATTTTCTTCTTAGATTAAGCGCGTTAGAAAGCACTCATCAACATACTTAAGTGACTGAATATATATGTAACATACGTTTGTGTGTAAATACTCGTTTGTATACATATGCATTATTTTTTACTTTATATAATTTAAAAAAAAAAAAAAAATTTCCCTGTAATTTTTCTTCTTTTTCAATGTCTTGTATTTTTCAATGTAATTGGGCTAAGCCTGTGTTGAAAAAATAAATAAATAAATAAATAAATAAATAAATCTCAAGCCAGCAGACGGTACGCATCGACAGACTAAGCCTGGATGCGAAGGTTGCCATTACTAAAGATCTTTGCCGTGAAAAGCATGTTGGCCGAGTGGGGCTTGCTTCTGAGCTCCGCGTATTTATCCGCCTCTCGCAAGATGATAGGCGGAATACGATCCGACCTAGTCGGATATGGAGCCGGTTTGGAGGGGGCCGGTGTACTTGGGGGAGGTGAGCACGTAGGGCTAGACCTTTTCTGCTTTTTGGACGCGGTTGGCTAGGAAAGAGCAGCTGGCTCCTTCGTAGGGGTCTCTGGCGACCTTTGAACGACTCTTTCGGGGGTTCGAGGCCACCTGCCAGTCCATGCTGGAACACTCCGACCGGACTGGTGATATGGGGCGAAGCGCATGGGTGATGGAGTCAGAGTTTCCGACAACTTCTGGTTATGAGGAGGGTGGCAAAGGAGAGTCGACGGACTTCCTCGTTTGAGTCTCGGACTGGTCGGCAGGAGGCGGGGGAGTCCTCACTGCTTTCATTTGAGGAGAGCAAGACGGAGAGATGGGTTCACCATCACTTATCTCGGCTTTGGAGTCACTGCCTATTATTGAGATTACCCCTTGTCGAAGGAGGGTCGATAGTGATTCGGCGGCCCGATAGCGCTGCTTTTGAGACGAGCTTGAATTAAAGGCTGAAGTAAACGTTTCAATCACGTCTTGCACGGATGGAGGGGATTTTTGTGGAGCTGGATCGGGGTAAACCCGCGTTACTTTGCGTTTTCGCCCCTTGTTAATTCGCCAGTGGGCTACATCTGCCTTTTTGGAGGATATCGTTAGTAAATGGTGTTTTTATTTATTATATAATACATATGTATTTTAAAGGTGGAGAAGGGAGAGAAGAGTATGTCCGTTCACCAGATGAGGTGACTTTGGTGAGCGTCGTTGGACGCGACACCTAAGCACTGTTTGATTTCACTCGATGAAATGTCGTCGGATGCGACACTCAAACACTGTTTATGTTTTATTTTTCACTGAAGCACGAGTTGAGTGGAGTGTACCTGTACCTGTACCTACCTTTATATCATATGTGAACTATTCATTGTTAACCATATATTTTGATGACTTTCCAAAAAGTGCTTGTTTAAGCTGCACACGCCAGCCTTTTATTGAATGTAATACTTTGAGGCGAATAAAATGTTAACTGAAATTGGCATCATGTGTTCCAATTTTTTTATGAAAAATAAGTGAAACTATTTGGTTCAGGTTCAGTATGACATTTTATAACAATATCAATTCTTATTCTTCTTAAAATTGTAAATTTAAAAAGGATATCACTCGTAGCTGATATTTTTCATCAAATACACATAGACAAGTGACTGATAACAAGGTCTAGCGGTCTAGCGGTCTAGCGGTCTAGCGGCCCAATGTGTTGAACTGGTTCCACACATAACATTTTGAGATATTTGCTAGTTACAATATATGCACCCACGACGTACTGCCCTTAATGATATCTAAAAAGCGAACTATGAAAAGGAAAATACACAAGCTTTTGATACTTCAAAAACATTTCGGGGACTTTGCGTTCACTGTACATTTTAAGACCAAAAAGGATGGGACAAAGGAATAAATATCTCAATGAGTCTTCATTGCGAATTTTTCTTTTTTCCTCACTTTTTTTTAGATCAAAAACTTTTCCATCATGTTCGAGAACTATTATTTCCACATATTTTTTAACCATATTTTTTTTTGTCGGCAACGTTGCTTTGCCCTCAGACAACCTGGTTTCGATTTTCGGTAGCGGACTCGATTTTACCTGAGGATTTTTAAGATTTGAATCTTTTGTTGTTGCTTAAATCCCCTCCTGGGATGAATCATCAATCCTCCTCGCTATTCTCATGAACTTTACGATACAATTACTAGTGAGAAGGTAATAAATAATTATCTAAAAAAGGCTAAATAACATTTTTGCTGAAGTATTATATAATTTTCTAACAAAGCCCCCTGAGAGAAGTCGAAAAGTCTACTCCTAATTCTACCCGTAACCGTATTCCTGATGAATGCGATGAAATTCCAAAACATTTATCATTTATTTAGTTCACTAAGAGACCTCTTATCTCCCCGTCCCCGTCCCCGTCTCCGTCCCCGTCCCCGTCCCCGTCCCCGTCCCCGTCCCCGTCCCCGTCCCCGTCCCCGTCCCCGTCCCCGTCCCCGTCCCCGTCCCCGTCCCCGTCCCCGTCCCCGTCCCCGTCCCCGTCCCCGTCCCCGTCCCCGTCCCCGTCCCCGTCCCCGTCCCCGTCCCCGTCCCCGTCCCCGTCCCCGTCCCCGTCCCCGTCCCCGTCCCCGTCCCCGTCCGGATCCCCTTCCCAACAGAGCTGTTGCGCTGAGCGCACGCGACTGTGAAGACCGATAGCGCTGAAGGAGCGGACTCTTCGTTCTTCCCTCGTGTCAGCCTGTTTAGCCTATTTAGTCTGCTTTGGCTCATTTCGACAGTTTCACTCACCCAAATCCATAATTTTCTTTCCATTTTGACGGTCGCTTTGTATCGGCATTTATCTTAATCGAAATCAAGCCGTTAAATATTTCCGCGGGCAATTTATTTCTAATAATGGGTATTATATTAGTATCGGCCTGCACAGGCAGCCCTAGCGTACCCCATGGTATCGTTCGGTTTTTCTCGGGAGCGCCACTGCCACTGCTCCATTTGAATAATGACCTCTCAACAGTGCCACTAATTTTAGGGCACTCCATTTAATAAGTTTGACACTCTGCCCTCTCCACCCATCTCTCCGCCATTTGCCGTCCGACTGCCTTCCGATGACAAACACAAAAATTATAATTCCTCAGTTTTACTTAATAAGTTTTTCCGCTCAGTTCAGTTATCATCAAATTGAAATTAGATTATCGCTAGTGAAATAAAACAATGCTCATGTAACTTGTCAATCCGACAATATCCAGATTCCAACTGATAAACCAATAACACAATGCAAAAGCGAACCAAAATACTAAAATCATTCATACAGTTATATGTACTGTAATTAGAATTAAATATGAAGTTATCTAGGAGCAACATTTTGTCTCGCGGTGTTAACTTTCTTTATTGATAAAGATTAAGTAAAAAAATATGTTATAATTTTTTTTAAATATTGAGGGGAGGAAGGGAGTATTAAAAGACCTGGCAAAAAAACTCCAACACCGGTTTCGATTGCCGATGGTACCCAAAAAACAATGAAAAAGGGTACAGTACTTGCACGCGCCGAGTACGCGTGCGAGTGTTGTGGCTGTTTGCATGCGGTAGTATTGCGGTGAGTTGATGAACCACTAGTTCCGCACCTACTCTGGTAGCTCTGAAGTAGAAGGCTCCATTACTGGAGACAAAAACAATATTGTCTGCCATCCAAACTAGGATGTGAATACATTGAAGTGTGCCATATGAAATAAAAAGTAATTAAGAGTCTTTCAAATGCAGGGCCTCCTATGCAACGAGTATTTTAATCGAGACCTGTGTGTGTACATTTTGAATCGTTACAAAATTTCTGTACTTCTCTATGGTATTAAAGCATAGATACTCGGACAACTATAATAGAATCTTTTGAAATGCGATGCTATCGAAGTTATGCTGCAGAAAACTTTACAGCAAAAGAAGTGTGGTTAAAAGATTCACTTTCTGGTTTGGGAAAGGTTTACTGTGGTACCATACGTTTGTTCAGAACTTCTGTCGTAAAGGTTTAGACAGTGTTGATCATCCCTAAACTTTGATGAGGGGAGGAACTTAAAAGAAGAAGAATATTTCTAAATTTAAGGATGACTCGACCCAGTTGATTTCGCAATTGAACATATGTTGGGTTTTAAAGTATTCGCTACAAATAATTCACATTTATGGACACCAGTTTCCAGTTGCATATGACGAGCGCTCTTCTGTGGACTCGACGATGTCTTTTTGTTCCCAATGGGAGGTATAAAAATGCAATTGCAACTTTTGAACGTCTCGAGAGGATAATTCGAAGAAACCATAGTTACGCAGGTTATAATATAAATCTCGTAAGGTAAGATAAACGTCACATTTTATTATTTCTCAATATCTTGTATGTACTCGTATGCCAATAGTATAACTGTTTCGTGAAAAAAAACAACACAAACAAGCGGAGCAACATCTATTTTTTTTAATCGTTAAAAATACTGTATAATTAAAATAAGCAATAAAACACATCATACAAACCTAACAAATATAGAGGCCAAACAATGTTTAATTTTTCAGTCAGGGTAGGCAGAGAGGATACAGCGCTAGACTTTCCTATCGCGACACACAGCTATCGCCTCATCTACTTGATCTGATGATACCGAAGGTAACATTTTCAATAAACTTTTTAATTTGAATGGCAATAGCAATGGCAATGGCAATTCCAACATACTCGTACAAGTTGAAACTAATCTAAAAAACAGACGAATATGATTATCTTTCTATTTATCAAACTATTTTTTATTATGTGGAATAACATTGTTGGCGGCTATGGTATGGTATGGTAGAACATTCATCATTCTACGTTAAGCTGACGGGCAACCCAGATTCGATTCCCGATATATTCACTCCTGGACTAATTTTGCTTTTCGACAGTCTTACATCTAAATGTATGTTCATCAGTAACTTATAGGGTGCTTATATAACATATTATTATAGCGCTATTAAACAACGAAACATTGTTTTGTAAAACTATCCAATGAAAATCTATAACAAGTTAAACCTGCCGATCGTCGTGGAACTGACACAAAGGCGTATTCCATTCAAAGGATATTAGTATCTGTCAGCCATACTGGATCACGAGGGAGTGGATTGCCTCTCATCGTTAGTTTTAAAAGGGAAAGTTGTCGTGTGTGGTATTACACTAACTAACAGTAATTCTGTATAAATACGCTTGCTCTTAATAACATTGACCAATTATAACGATATATTTGTTTCGTTAAAGAATCTTGTTCGTCATTTAAATACAAAACTCATCCTGATTCTTGCATGCTATGATTATTCGGAATGCAAATACGAGTAAATAGTAATAAATAGTAAGTAAAAATAGAATTTATCCCTTACTTCCTAAGGTGAGTTCTATATCAAAAGTTAGGTCCAGAAATAGCAATATTAACTTTGTTGACTGCAGCTCGAAATATCTCAGTTGAACTTCCAAACTCAAATCTCGGGTATGTTGTGAGACTTTCGCGATTCTTCGTTTCTGCCGTGTATCATATGGTCTTTTGGAGTATTGTATAATGAAGGAGCCTACAAACAAGCTCTGGATAGAAAATTGCAACGTTTTCGAAACGTCGGCATCACGGGTCAAACCGCGCGGTAAAACACCCCTTTATAATGAAATTTCGTTTTGTTAAAATATTTTTTATTGAATGCGTTTATGAGTTTCTCGTATATCTACTATACTCGTACTACAATATCTACCGTAGATATTTTTTATTAGACTTTTCTGTGCATTCATTTACAAAAACCGACAGCTGATTGTCCTTTACAAAACACAGTAACGCTTAGAAAAATTAGAATATCAACATTATCAAAAAAAGTTATTTATTATAGAATACATATATCTTTAAAACACCAATGCGTAACATAAAAACAAAGAACAATCATCGTCAATACAAATTTATAAACCAAATAAGTAGTCTCCCAGTGAATAGCTAAGATTGATGAAATGTCAGAGAAGGATCCTCATGAACTCACCGACATTTACGTTAAAACAACTTATGCTTACGAAACGCTACGAGTTTTAATTTTTTTTATTGTAAATTCAAACATACAAGAACATCATGGAAGTAATAAAAAAATAAGGGTGAATTTGCAACGTGAAATCTCTCTTATGATTTCACTTTAGGTAGTTCAACATAACCCACAACAGTAGAATTTCCAACCATCTAATTGTTATTCACAACGGGTGAGTGGGGAAAAAGTGTAATTACGTCCCGAAATTGCGGGAGACCGGTACCGGTACCGCCCGCCCTGCGGGACTCGGCCGCAGGACTCGGCTAATCGCCTTACCGCCCTTGCCCTTGCCCTTGCCCGTCTTTGTGAAAGTTTTTACCAATTTGGTTTCTGTTTTGCTCCTCCCGCAGCGGCCCGGCCCGCTCGCGAAAGACGTGATCCCGACTTATGTTGCCTGCGACTCGCGGGGACCGGAAACGGGGTCGAATTGTTAAACGAGTTATCGAGTTTCAAATTCTACCCTGGATATTTATTTACGAGTATTTTTATTATGTTGTGTGCACGGTTGGTTATACACGGTTCGGTTCCCATCGGTACTCAATTCGATTAAAAATCGTTCTAGTATATGTAGTTTGTATGCACGGTCGGTCATATACGGTTTGGTTTCCGTCGGTACCAAATTCGATTAAGAATGGTTCCAGTCTAGTTTGTGAGCACAATCGGTCATACAAGGTTCGGTTTCTGTCAGTACCCATTTCGATGTTTAATGGTTCCAGTCTAGTTTGTGAGCACAATCGGTCATACCAGGTTCGGTTTCTGTCAGTACCCATTTCGATGTTTGTGGTTCCAGTCTAGTTTGAATTTATTTTATTTCACATTTGTATTTCAATTATTTGATGTGCCTGGTTGAATATGATACATCTGACATGTTTATTGCTTTACAGCGATTTCTTCAAACTTCGCAACATATTTTTGATTGTTTGAAAAAGATTGCCACTTGAAAATAAATAAATGCGCCAGTTTGTACAATAACATTTGTCAGATAACACAATGAAAGTGAAATTAACAAAGTAAATTTAATCATAATTATACAAATAATTTATTTCCTTTCTCGTGACAATCGACAATTAAAATTAATCTTTTACAAAATTATGATAAAATTTACTTCGTAAATTCCAATATTTTTTTAATTTCGAGTTTTTTTATTGTATTACGATACTTTCATTGTATACTCTAGCAGATTTCATTTTAGAGCCTGGTGATAAATTTCCAAGAAGCGATATCTTACGACAAACCAGAAATATGTAGAAAAAGCTTTAAGTGAAAAATAGACTGGTACCATTTTTAATCAAATTAGGTACCAACGGGAATCAAACCCGTTACCTCCGGGTCGGATAACATGCGATTTTTCAATTTGGTCACGGAGATATCTTTCGTCAGGCCAAGTAATTTTGTTTAATAGCAAATTGAACATGAATCAATGCATCACATCACAATTCATACTCTTGCGTCGTCTAGTCGTAAAGGATGCGTGAAGGGATATTCCTGTCAAGGGAAGGGGAACATTGAAAGGAATGCTGATATTTTTGGGAGGTATGACTGTTATAATATTGAAAGGAATGCTGATATTTTTGGGAGGTATGACTGTTATAATATTGAAAGGAATGCTGATATTTTTGGGAGGTATGACTGTTATAATATTGAAAGGAGTGCTGATGTTTTTGGGAGGTATGACTTATAATATTTAAGAAATCTCAAAGTTTCTTTTGAGTTCACTAAATTTTCCTTTTATTTTCCAAGAAACTTTAGATTGATTGTACTATTGAAACTCCAATATGTCATTTATAATTAAATAGGCAAAATTGGTGTTACCTTACTGTGGATTTAAAAAAAATTGTTATTGAAAAATTTTAAACACGCTAATAATAATTTAAGGAACGTTTAAGATTTTATATTTTTTCATAATTAATTATTGAATTCCGAGGCGCTCCATCTTCTGGACTAGACTGGCCTAGAGTGGATTCGATGGAACTGATAACCTTCCCGTGTGATCGAAGCTTTTGAAATAGTCTAAATTGTGAAAAGTCGCGACACCTCGGTCACATGATTGATAAAAGTCTAATTATAACAGAAACAAAAATAACGAACTTCCGATTGTTGAGTTGGTTATGAAACTCCTGAAATCTCTAGGTGGTGTATTAAGTAAATTCTTCGATAACATGACACAAAAATATATTATATGTAGGGTACGAGGTAAGTGTAGCTTGAGGTCGTGGTCTAGGTAGGATACGAGGTAAATGTAGCTCGGGGGCCGTGGTCTATCTAGGGTATGAGGTTAATGTAGCTCGAGGTCGTGGTATAGGTAGGATACGAGGTAAACGTAGCTCAGGGGCCGTGGTCAATAAAGGGTATGAAATAAATGTAGCTCGAGGGCCGTGGTCTATGATGATAAGCATTTAGCCAGCGGGCTCTCACGGGAAAAGAAATATATTCGCAGTAACATGTCTCCGGCATAACGCGTTGAATAAAATATATTCGCAGTAACATGTCTCCGGCATAACGCGTTGAATAAAATATATTCGCAGTAACATGTCTCGGGCATAACGCGTTGAATAAAAAAATTACTTAAATATGTATCTTGAATTTTTTCTTGACAGTAAATCTGTACAGCGTGTGAATAAATACAAATATTTGAGAATGCGATTGCAATAAATAAAAAATGGAAACTCTCTCATGAAATAAAAGCGAGAAAAGAGAAAGTGAGAAGTGCTTTCATTAATAAGAAGCTGAATTTGGAATTGAGAATAAGTATGATTCGCTGCTACAATATACGAGTATCAATTCAATTCTCATTTATGTGACGGAAACGTAGACGCTAAATCGTAAATCATCAGGTACGAGTACGCGTATGATCGAGCCTTTCGAGATGTGGATCTAAAGGTTGTCTTCCAGATTCACTAGACGGATTGTGTTACAGATGTGGGAGCGCTCGCTCGTATACCATATAGTATGTTACGAGTATGTTATATCGGGACTGAGAACTGCTCAAAACGTTAAAGCTTAACGAACCGGAGTATCTCCGGAGTATCACGTAACGAGGGTAGCTAACATACGAGCACGAGTAGATATGATATGTACGAGTACACAACTGATTGATTGTCTAGGAAAAAATAAACGAGGCAGACGACGATGGGTTACGATACATCTCGAGTCTATCTCGAGTTAAGGACCTGCCGGAGTAGTTTCGGTGCATCGCGGTGCATCGGTCAGGATAAGGATAAGGATTGCCATGATGATGGACAACCTCCGATAGAAGAAGTTTTAAAATACTCGTATATACCGTAGTTCCCCTTTTACATATTTTGTATCCATTACAAATGAGCAAATGAATACATAATAATTAACGTTTAGCAATATTCGAGTATCGTCTTCTGTAATACATAATTAACGAGCGTATCCATTGATTAATCAACGAACTTAAGTTCACATCGCTGCGTCCCTTCCGAGCGAGCTCTCCCCCTCTCTCCTCTCTCCTCTCTCCTCTCTCCGCACTCCTTCGTTCTTCATTTTTTCTTGAAGAATTTGTAATATTAAATTTCCCATCAAAAAAGCTTTGAGCGTTTTATCATTTTATAAGAAGTAATTGGGTTTGAATTTTTTTACAAATTTCCCATGAAATTGTGCGATTGTACCAATTCCTTTTTATTTACCAATTAGGCTGCCAACAGTATTATACTTCAGAAAAATATTTTACAAATTAAATTTAAAAAATGTCTCACGTTTATCTTTGGTTTGTTCGGTCGAATTAATATTTATTTCCCTTAAATCTGTTGATTCACAAAGTCGTACAATTGCTTTGTGCCCGGCTACTTTACCATAGTATAGCATACTAAAGGGAGTATTGCTGAGCCCTGAGCCCTGAGCCCTATTGTCTGAACATTTCGGTTTGCAAAGCCTTCCAAATATAGCTTTTGCGGCGAGAAAGCTCTTTTCCACAGCTTTATATATTTATGGGTTAAACTTAATTTTTTCAACCAATATTTCCCGAAAAGTAATTAATCTTTGCTTACATAAACTTTTTAAGTTTTGGGTAATAATCCCTAGAGAACGTGTACCATATTCGTATACTCCCTGGAAAGCGTGTATAAACATGTAAACTAACACGCCAATTTTGTCAGGGTAAGCACAGCAAATAGGAGAACCGGATTTTTAAGTTTTGGATAATAATCCCTAGAGAACGTGTACCATACTGGTATACTCCCTAGAAAGCGTGTATAAACATGTAAACTAATACGCCAATTCTGGGTAATAATCCCTAGAGAACGTGTACCATACTCGTATACTCCCTAGAAAGCGTGTATTTATTTATTTTTTCAAAACAGGCTTAGCCCAATTACTTTGAAAATACAAAACATCAAAAGAGAAGAAAAATTGCAAATAGGAAAAAAAATAAGTTAAAAATTATATAAAATAAAAAATAATGCATATGCATACAAACGAGTATATACACACAAACATATTACACACATATATTCACAGTCATTTAGGTATGTTGATGAGTGCCTTCTAACGCGCTCAATCTAGGAAGAAAATTTACTTTTGCTTTTAGTAATGTGATATGAAATATGTCAATATCCGAAGCAGTCCCGTTCAAAAGAGTTAAGGCCCTTCCAACAGGCATAGCGGCTGGAAGACCCGTTCTTGCGTATGTTATTGAGAACAGTTCTTGCCGGCGCAGTCTAGTGTAATTGTTAGGAACATTTAACGCTAATCTTTGTAGTAATGCTGGAGAGCTCACAACTCCTCGAACGAGTTTGACAACGTATACCAGGAGACGCACATCTCTTTTTACGCTCAAGGAGTTATACCCGAGCATGCCCAGCAGGAACTGAGTAGGATAAAGCCATGGATAGACACCGAACTCTCTCATATAGAGATATCGTAGATATTTTTTTTGTACTTTCTCCACCATGAGCGAGTTCTGCGCCCCCACTGGGCTCCAAATGCAAGCATTGCTTTCTAGTTTGCTACGGATCAATGAATTAAACAACGTTTTGAGCACCGATTGGTTTTCAAACGACTTAGAGATTCTTATAACAAATCCTTGAGTTTTATAAGCTGAGTTGCACATAACTTCTATGTGAGGACCAAACGCAAGATTGCTGTGGAACAAGACACCCAGATCTTTAATATTATCTGTGCGGGGTATAGGTGTAGATTCTAGTGTATATCAATGGAATTTCAAGACGTGTGAGCGATAATACGACATAATTTTGCACTTTGGTGCATTGAAATATAATTTATTATTGTGGCTCCACTCACAAACGTTGTTGAGATCTGACTGTAAGTCTAAGCAGTCGGTATAAGAACGATTTTTTTTAAAGATTTTGAGGTCATCAGCAAATAGAAGAAATGTGGATTTTTTTATAACTCTACCTATATCATTAATAAAAATAAGAAATAAGGTAGGTCCAAGATTAGACCCCTGCGGAACACTTGAGTAGGCAGTGAAGTAATCAGAGTTGTAGATTCCATGTGAAACAAATTGTTTTCTATCTGTAAGATAATCTGACAGCAGCCTTAGCAAGTTACCTGGGATCCCAAGTTTACTCATTTTTTCTAATATTTTTTTGTGATTGACGCGATCAAAAGCTTTTGCAAAGTCATGATACGAACAATCAATCTGATTGCCACTATCTACAGCCCTTGAAGCATAGTCGGTGAAGACCATCAGATTGGATTCGGTAGATCTGCCCCTTCTGAAGCCATGCTGCTCATCAATGATATATGGGTCTACTAACGAACTTAGTGTGCGATCCATAAACATTTCTAGGAGCTTAGCTATTGAAGAAAGTATGGCGATAGGTCTGTAGTTGGTAACATCGTCCTTAGAACCATTTTTAAATATGGGAATAACTCGAGTCTTTTTCCATTCACTTGGAAAAGTATGGACTCGGAAGACAAGATTAAATATGTAAGCAAGAGGTGCAGAAAGCAATTCACTACATACCTTAACCTTTCCTTCCCTGTGTTGGGTATCTTCTATACGTTGCTTCTAATAACCATCAATATCTCTATAAATATAATAAATACAAGGTTAAAATTTTAGGTATTCCTCCATAATATATTTACGCATTGATTTAAAAAATAATATTAATAATAATCAGAATTTATCGACTACATCGTGGGTATTTTGTGAAGATCGGAAACAAATTCGCATTTAAACGCTGTGACTGCCTCGACCTTGGGTCTTGACGATAGGTGAAGAGTATGCGGTAAGCGCGACACTATATTCGCATCTCACTCTTGCATACTCCACTGAACTGCGAGGAGCTCAATTGTCTTAATCGTCGCAAGCGTAAGCCACGCCAGGAGTAAGCCACAACCGCTCCGCGCCGCAGTAGCTTTTGGGCTTGCAAATAGATTAGACCTACGCCCGTTCCGTGAGCGTTGCCAGATGGTTTTTGAATGTTTTCAGCAAATAAATCTCAATTATTATAATTTTTAACTTCAATTATAATTAATTTAGGGGATTGTCTATGAATGTTCTTATTTTTCCGATTTAAAATCGCTTATTTTTGATCGCGTACTTACTACCCAACGCCGGAGCGCGCGTTTCAATTTTAGCACCGTAAGGAAAGGGTTAAGAAAGAATGTAGGTACTCCGTCCGGCCCAACTGCTTTCGTGTTTTTCATCAACTTTATTTGTTCGAGTATATCAAATGTAGTGATGTTTAGGTTAAATCCCGAGGAAGTATGTATGGTGTTCATCAAAAACAAATGCCCCGGGGTCCCTACAATAAACTGTTGAAAAATAATTTGCGAACGCAGAAGATATTTCGGGACCAGTTATTTGATTCCCATCCCAATTCATAACATTAAGCACTGGAGAATCGTTACGCATGGATTTAATATGATTCCAAAATAGTTTTGGTTCACGTACCATTCGACATTCTAAGTTCCTTATGAAGTCTTTATAAGCCGTGCGAATGTTATGTTTGAGCTGAGCGCGAGCATTTTTGAACGCATCGTAGTCACTCGGACGACAAGAGTGCTTCCATTTTCTGTGAAGAGAATCTTTAAGTCTAATATTCCTAACAATTTCACTTGTAAACCACCTCGGGTATTGCCACTTACGTAGCTCTTTAGGTTTTACGGGAAAGCACTCATCAAATACGCAATAAACATGTTCATAAAAATATGCTACCGCCTCGTTCACGTCCAAAATTGAATATAAGGGATCCCAGTTAATATCCCTTGTCTTCAGATATAAGGAATGGAAATCTCCTTTGTCAAATCGCCATTTTTTAAACACTGGATTCTCATTTTTTTTGGAGATGCATTTATTTTGTCCTTGATCAAGAAGACTGTGAGATCGAATTCTAGTGCCGGGTGATGAAGATCTTCTGGTACGAGATGAAAAGGGGCGTGTTGCACCTTGGTGCTAATATTTGAATATATTAAATCTAGAAGCCTGCCGTTAAAATTATTGATATTATTAAATTGTAACAAACTGTAGGCAGTTGAAACACATAAAAATTCGTTTTGAATTCCCCGTGCCCCTATCGCGCTATTTAAGTTAAAATCGCCAAGAATTACTACTTTTCTATCTCGTATGTAATTTACATGAGCTAAAATGTTGGTACAGAAAAGCGAGTTTTTCTCCTCGGTTGAGTTTGGTGGGAAGTAAACCACACATACAAATATTACTAAAAAACTATTTACAGTGATTTTGACCCAGAGATCTTCATTACCCGTTTCCAGGAATGTGACACTCGTTCAGCAAGAACCGAATCAGAGTTTCTCAATCCAAGTAACACGCCGCCACCACGGTTTGCGGAGACTCCATCAGCGGTCGAGCGATCGCGTCGGAATACTAAATAATTACTATCAAAAAGCTCACGGCTATAGACAGAGGCGTCCAACCACGTCTCGGTAAGTGCAATCAGAGAGTGATTGGAAGCAGCAACATTGTTGAAAAAAACTATTGTCTTCGTCTTCAAGCCGCGCACATTCTGATAGTACACATTAAGTATTGTGAGAGACGAAGTATTCCGCTTCTCTTTCCCATTCTGTCAGTAATGGCTCGGTAGTTTAGGAGCCTCCAAATTAGTAATCCATTTTTTCAAAAAGGTTTTTCGGGGCCAATTACTTGGAGATAAGATTGATTCGGTCTTGCTTACCTCTATTCCGATCTTGAATGACGAGTAGTCACCGCGGGATTTCAATTTCGACACTTTGAATGAGCCGGTAGCATCCAATTTTTTTAAGTATATTTTTAAATCCTCTTCAGTCGTTTCACGATGAAGAGGATAGCAATGGTAAAAAACAAAATTATTGGTGTTCATTTAACTGTGAAATGTGCCACGAATTAAAGTCCTTTTTTTACGAACTTCTGTCCAAACACCGTGAGACACTGTGGCTGTGGGCTCCTCTGGTTCGTGTGTAAACATGTAAACTAACACGCCAATTCTGTCAAGGTAAGCACAGCAAATAGGAGCGCCGGATTTTTTAGTGTTGGGTAATAATCTCTAGAGAACGTGTACCATACTCGTATACTCCCTAGAAAGCGTGTATAAACATGTAAACTAACTCGCCAATTTTGTCAGGGTAAGCACAGAAAATAGGATCGCCGGATTTTTAAGTTTTGGGTAATAATCCCTAGAGAACGTGTACCATACTCGTATACTCCCTAGAAAGCGTGTGTAAACATGTAAACTAACACGCCAATTCTGGGTAATAATCCCTAGAGAACGTGTGCCACACTCGTATACTCCCTAGAAAGCGTGTGTAAACATGTAAACTAACACGTCAATTCTGTCAGGGTAAGCACAGAAAATAGGAGCGCCAGATTTTTTTTTATCACAACACACATATTTTGTTTTTTTCATATTCCTAAACGTTCTATGATTTCTTAATCTTTTTATATTTGCTTTCTTTCATAATATTGTTCACTTGATACTTCATACTTTCCATGGTCATTCTCTACCACGCCTTCCACTCACATTTACGCTGTATACTACATGATTTTTGTTAGTTTTTAAAATTATTTGTTTTAATGATTAATGTTAATTAATTAGTAAATTAATGTTACATAGTTAATTAATTAATTCTACATGATTTTTAACCTTTTTAGATTATTTTCTTTATTTTATTTCATACATCAGTCTCAAGTGCACTTTTATCAAGTTTAGGTACTACGAGTAGGTTTTAGGAATATAAGAAGTAGAAGTAGAAGTAGAAGAAACCAAGAATTTCATTTAATTTCAATTTGAGTACTTTTAAGTTGTGCATTTATTTTTCTATATTGAAGTGTCAATATGCGTTTGTTTTTGTTTTTTGTGTATTGTAGTGGACGAATTAAAGGTATGTGTAACATACTCGTATGTTATGTACGAGTATATTCTTGTTTCTATTTTGTAAGATTGTTATTTTTTGTGTATTGTAGTGGACGAATTAAAGGTATGTGTAACATACTCGTATGTTATGTACGAGTATATTCTTGTTTCTATTTTGTAAGATTGTTATTTTTTGTGTATTGTAGTGGACGAATTAAAGGTATGTGTAACATACTCGTATGTTATGTACGAGTATATTCTTGTTTCTATTTTGTAAGATTGTTATTTTTTCATGTTAGAGCTTCGGATTGCCCGAGCCTTAGCCTGAATTAAGTTTGTTTTATATGTTTGGTGGGTGGTATGCATGTAGTACTGTACTGGTTTCTAGTTTTAAATGTATATAATTCATGTAAATGTTAAAAAAATTGTGACAAGTTATATTTATTTTCATGAACACTCAAAATTATACAATAATTAGATTTTAATTACTTTTGTTACCAATATTAGAATAAAACAAAATATTAAAAATGTATAACACACATATATTCAAAAAAATGAAAACAAACATCTACTCGTATCAATTCAAATCTTCGTTAAATAACAGATCTTACCAATGAAGATCTAATGAAATTATGTTTCTTTAAGTATCATACGAGTACATTATTTCATATTGAAGAAACATCATTTCAACAGCACTTCACGGTTAAATGTAGCATTTTAATTATGTTATGATTTGAATTGGTACGATGTCAATGTTGACATGCTTTTTTGACTTTTTTTTTTAAACCTTATGATATCACGAAAATAAATATTACATACATGGTCTGTCCAATAGGAAAGGGGGCTGATTTTATTTTTACGTAACCATCAGCGCCATCTGTAGATGAATAAACGAGTTAACTAGCGAAACATTTCAACTATCGACACATTTCAACTTAACAATTGAAGGTACCTTCTGAGTCTCGGTCGGAAAAGGAACAATGGAGTAACGTACAAACATTAAATTTTATTATAAATTACACAGAAACTTTTGAAATGATTCAAACTCTTTATGGTAGTGAAGCAATGAGTCGTACGAAAGTTTTTAAGTGGTATGCAAAATTTTGAAGCTCACTGGAATTCTCAAATCCACTGTCCATCTCATTTTAACGAAAAATTTGGGCAAACGAAAGGTCATACACTGACTGACGATCAAACATTTTGCGGAGCGGAGCACTGCGGGCAGAGACATGAAAAGAGCGGCTGATATGGATCCAGACTGATCCATATCAGCCGCTCTTTTCATGTCATTTCTCTAAGAATTTGGCATCATCGATAGAAAAAGTGTGGTTTTCATGGTGACAATGATTAGCCATTTCAGAATAAATTAGAGGATTTGTTAAGGCGGATTTATTTTCACGAAATTTTTACATATCAGTAGTAACGGAAATAAATTGGACAGATTAGAGGCCCTAGAAATTTCGAAGTCAGTACACCGATCCGAACAACTGTTGAGCAGTTATTTCCCAAAAATCTCTCCGCTCTTGGCCGAAATTGTCCCATGCCTCCCTCACCCCTCAGCCTCCAACCGTTGAAGCGTGTATATCGGTACCAGTTCGAACAATATTTAGTCTTTTTTGCGCTCCCCTGAAGATGAGGCGAAAGCCTTGAAACCGGTAGGGTTATACCGTCACAAAAAAGTGGAATAAACAGTGTTTGATAAAAACAAATTACACCGTCTTTAAACCTCCACAACGTTAATGCCTTAACTATAAACAGGCAAATTGTGTTCTTAGCAAAAAAAACAATAATATGTATTATATTTACAATCTCCTACCGCGAGAACAATTCCACCGTAGGAAATCCTCACATCATAACATACTCGTACTTAGGCGAATAGGGAAAGTGAGCAGAGCCTCCATCGGAAGTTATCTCCATTACGGCCTATTTAAACAAAATGTTACCCAAGTTCATCATAACCATCGATCTGTCAAGATTATGCAAGAGTGTGTTTACCTATACCATAAGATATATCTAGGCCCGGCCCGGCCCATACACGCACAGGCGACATTCACTCACAAAATGTCTGACAATCATACTCGATAACGAGGGATAGATAGCCTATTGTACTCGTATTATATGTTATGTGTAATAAATTGTAGTCAATACTTGAATATCGACGTCGACTTTTGATTCCTTACTTTAACACCCCGTGGACAAATACTATTTGTTTTAACAAATCTCAAAATACGAGTATATAAGCTTAAGAAGGTATTATTATACTTATTTTTATTTAACCTAGTGAGTTTATATTACCATATGGCAATATCTTCCGGCCAACCAGAAATTTATCTTAATGGGCCCTAAGGAAAAACCAGACTGGAATCCCAGTTTTAATAAACCTCGGTTCCAGCGAGGATCGAACCCGCAACCTCCAGATCGGCAGACAGGCGTCTTACCAGCAGGCCACGGAGGTCGTCTAATAATGTACTGCTGGTGAAAATTTTGTAAAATTTGGCCAGTTGTAATTTTTTTTCAAAGGCTTTTTAAGTCCAAATTTTTAAAGTGAAAATCATTTCACAGAACTGGTCCGGCGACCTAAATTACTCTGATTTTTTTTACTTTTCGATCCTGTTTGTAGCGCAGTATTATATTATATTTTAATAAGATGGAAAGATTGATGGAAGTGTGGAGAAGTTGGTGACCACGGGTCGGGGGGACAGTTGGGACAGTTGAGGGAAGGTGACCAAGAAGAAGGTATCCTATAAAATATCAGAACAAAAAAAGATGTTAACAATATCATCTTTAAACGCTCCATTTAACTTGACTTAGGACCGGAAAACATGGAAACAGGCAGTGCGCCGAGTTCGATACATAGCGAAGGACCACGACACTCAGCATTGAGCATTGAGCACACGATGACGAAGAAGAAAAGAGATGTTTATAAATCTGAGTGTCTATACAGAAGTAAGTTCTCATACAGCTGACAAAGAATATTGTAACTCACGGAAATGTTATCTCGAAGGATAATAGCACAGCGTTTTTGTATATATTGTGTTTATTTATATATAAAGTAG
Organism: Odontocerum albicorne; assembly: GCA_949825065.1. Classification (NCBI taxonomy): domain Eukaryota; kingdom Metazoa; phylum Arthropoda; class Insecta; order Trichoptera; family Odontoceridae; genus Odontocerum; species Odontocerum albicorne. The sequence continues at coordinate 34,884,766 of OX463859.1, read as the reverse complement.
AATCTCTTTTGTGTATATGTTCATTTCATTATAAAAGCTCGCCTGTTATTGTAACATACGCCCCCTCCTGCTTCCTCCAAATCAACCCTACGCCCTACGCCCCACTTTAGACTCAAGCCGGAAATCGGAAATTGCTACCAGTGTCTAGACTCGTGCTCGTGGGTTGCAGGCGATAAAAGTTCAAATATATTTAAAAAAGCGAATGTTGACAATCAAATGTGCGGATATTTCTCATAATTACTATAAAAAATAAAATAACACTCCCTTTGCAATCTACTCGCTCTTTTTACACCAGTCCATAAAATTTTATGTGGAATCGTTGTATTTAACGGAAATAGCTGTAAAAGCCTTTATTATAAACCACTACAGGCCATAATCGTTATTTAAGAAGAACTTCGAATGATTTTTGCGATTGGCAAAGAAACATTTTGTTATGAAAGTGTAGCGCTGAAGACCCCTGGGATAAAGATAAAGGTACTACCCTGAAGGTGTGCGCCCTAAACTACCCTGAAGGTGTGCGCCCTAAACTACCCTGAAGGTGTACGCCACGTGAACATTACGTTTTATCTTTCCATATCTCTATTTACAACATTCTTATCTTTCCATATTTCTCATTTGAAACCTTCATATCTCGCCCGTTCTCCTGACATCACCGTTATATAGTAGTACTTACGTCTCTTGAGATTTGCTACAGGAAACCTTCATATCTCGCCCGTTCTCCTGACATCACCGTTATATAGTAGTACTTACATCTCTTGAGATTTGCTACAGGAAACCTTCATATCTCGCCCGTTCTCCTGACATCACCGTTATATAGTAGTACTTACGTCTCTTGAGATTTGCTACAGGAAACCTTCATATCTCGCCCGTTCTCCTGACATCACCGTTATATAGTTGTACTTACGTCTCTTGAGATTTGCTACAGGAAACCTTCATATCTCGCCCGTTCTACTGACATCACCGTTATATAGTAGTACTTACGTCTCTTGAGATTTGCTACAGGAAACCTTCATATCTCGCCCGTTCTCCTGACATCACCGTTATATAGTAGTACTTACGTCTTTGGAGATTTGCTACAGGAAACCTTCATATCTCGCCCGTTCTCTTGACATCACCGTTATATAGTAGTACTTACGTCTCTTGAGATTTGCTACAGGAAACCTTCATATCTCGCCCGTTCTCCTGACATCACCGTTATATAGTAGTACTTACGTCTCTTGAGATTTGCTACAGGAAACCTTCATATCTCGCCCGTTCTCCTGACATCACCGTTATATAGTAGTACTTAAGTCTCTTGAGATTTGCTACAGGAAACCTTCATATCTCGCCTGTTCTCCTGACATCACCGTTATATAGTAGTACTTACGTCTCTTGAGATTTGCTACAGGAAACCTTCATATCTCGCCCGTTCTCCTGACATCACCGTTATATAGTAGTACTTACGTCTCTTGAGATTTGCTACAGGAAACCTTCATATCTCGCCCGTTCTCCTGACATCACCGTTATATAGTAGTACTTACGTCTCTTGAGATTTGCTACAGGAAACCTTCATATCTCGCCCGTTCTCCTGACATCACCGTTATATAGTAGTACTTACGTCTCTTGAGATTTGCTACAGGAAACCTTCATGTCTCGCCCGTTCTCCTGACATCACCGTTATATAGTAGTACTTACGTCTCTTGAGATTTGCTACAGGAAACGGACATAAATGTTTTGAGTAAACGTTACATCTTAGAATTTTTTACCGTCGATTCTTTTAAATATTCCTTTTTGTAAGATAATTATAATAATGGTATCATTAGTTGAGTTTGTTTGCTAATTTTATTGTTTTTCGAGCTTTATCTACGTATTATTGGTTTTCGAGCTTTGCCGAAGTATATTGATTTTCGAGCTTTTGAAGTATTATTGGTTTTCGAGTTTTATTAAAGTGTTGTTGGTTTCGAGCTTTATTGAAGTATTATTCGTTTTCGAGCTTTATTAAAGTACTTATTGAATAATTTTTGTAGCGTTTATGGATAAAAAATATGTGTTTTTTTTATATTTGGTTTCTCTTTTTCGTAACCAATTTTATTTATTTAAAATACTTTTATAGATAATTGTAATTTTACCGTCAATAATTTAAGATAAACCACGCAACACTTATCATTATATAGACGGAAACAAAAATTTAAGATAAACCACGCGACACTTATTATTATATAGACAGAACCAATAATTTAAGATAAACGTTCTCCGATTCATATTCAGATTCAGGTAAAATGTATAAATTTGAGATACTTGAATCTATTTCTCAAATAAAATTATAATTTACGTATAGCCGTTTAGAGAGCCAACTCTCCTCGAGGGCGCTTCATTTTGGTTTTGTATAGTTGCTAATTTAGCACTCTCTTCACGTGAAGAAACCATTTTAATTTATCTTACTAACAACATTAATAGAAGATTTGTACTCATTTCTGATAATTATACTCTACATTATTTTCAACATTGACACTCCACAACATTTTCTAATTTCCACATATATGGTATAAATAAATAAATATAGGTTTATTAATAGTAACATAGTATGTCCATATATAAGAAATTGAATACATATCTCGAGATAAATAACAGAAAATACATTTAAGAGAGAAGCTATCGAAAGGTCTGGGTTCATCTCGTAACACTCCCCCGATCGAAGTATACCCCACTTATACAAAGCTTGCCCGGCCGCGAGGACAGTAAATGTTTTTCAGCCCACACCCCTGTAAACGTAGGTTTAGAAAAAAACAGAAAATTTATAAATGACAGAAAAAAATAAAAAAGTAAACCCACTAATACAACCTTAGATTAATGGTCAGCAAAAAAAGAAAAATGCTGATAGCGGGATTAAAATCAAGTTTAATACCTATAACCATTTACACTATAAAAAAAATCAAGTTAGATAAAACTATCCATTCTATAAATTTAATCAAATCAAGCCACATATAACCATCCGTACTATTAACACAATCAAGCTATGTATAGTATTATGTATGTTACCATCCATATTAGAAACACAATCAAGCCCCATATATAAACTATGATATAAACACAATCGAGTCACTAATATCTCTTCATACTTTATATAGGTACATTTTAACCACATATAACTTCACAGACTATAAACACAGTTAAGCCACACAATACATCCATGATATAAACACAATCAAGCCACATATACCAACGATACTATAAACACAATCAAGCCACATATAACCATCCCCACTATAAACACAATCAAGCAACATACTATACTATAATACTCGTTTATACCAACAATACAATAAACGCGATCAAGTAACATGTATCAAGCCTCGTACCTAACATAACATATACTCGTATCTTTCCATACCATAAACACAATGAAGTCACATCAAGTATACAAATAGTACAAAGGTACGCTCCCACGCAAAGTTACTCTCATTATTTTATCGAGGAGTACTGCTACCAGGAAATCCAAAATATTGTGACACAAACACATCCCACTTCTTATTTTTAATTGAACATTTCAACACAAGAATCGGTAGTCTCCACAAAGATGACGAATCTAGAAAAAGAAAGACTAGAAAATAGAGATGGAGAAGCCCAAAAAGTATTGGTATAAGGTTTTATAACGAGTTTTCCATCCCTATGACACTCTTTTCAGAGGGCTTGAAGTTTTCTTATTAATCTCCGGATCTTCCGGAAAATGATTATTAAGGAAAAGGATGATGTAAAAACACTGTAGCCGATAATACGTAATATGGAAAAGCCGAAAAGGTTTTAACTTTTTATGATCACAAGATGCCTCTAGCTCTTGAAATGGTTTCGTTCATTGATTCTTTGAATACTTCAAATTACATCAAAATGAGAACAGTTGACATAATCTAACAGCAATTAACATTTAAATCAAATGAAATCATTGAGCGAACACTGATTCGTTAAAAGGAATATGGTAAAAGGGTTTTCCTAGGATGTTTGTCGTAAAAATAGATCTAGAAGAATCGGAAAACTGTGGTGGGTCTCAATTCAATCATCGCCCTTGCCTTGCCCTTGCCCTTATCCATGTTGAGTAGATCAAAAGAGAACCCCGTTTTGAAGTGTGGCCTCGAAGCAAAGTTATCGCATCGGGAAGTACGAGTATTTTGAATCAAATAATTTATTTGACGATTCCCATAACATAATACGAGTATATCATACTAAATATGGATCCCCTTTCACGGCTAGTTTGCTAGTTTTCTTATCGCACCTAAATGAACATATTAAAAAGAACAGACGAATAGAAAGTGGTCCCTGAATCAAATCGTAAAGTAGTCGAAGTGAAAATCATTTGAATATTTTTAATTAATACAATTCCAGTTTGTATTTTTAGTTTCAACTTTTGAATCTAACATTTTACGTGGTGGGTTGAAATAATTTATAACGTTGTTTTTTGTGTACTCGTTGACAGCGATAGATTTAATATATGCGTGCATTTTTCATTAAATTACTGAAATAGCGAGCTCGTAATAATCCATTTCACTGATTATAATTTTCAACCCAATTTTTATACGATAACATAGAAACGAAATTGAATTTGATATTCGAAATTGATTTATATGTAAATCATTTTAATAATTGTATAGTATTACACATTCGTTGTACAACCTGACGGGCTTAATTTTTACGTGGTAATCTCTTACAACTAACCAATTAGGGGCTTTCAAACGTCTTAAC
>OX463859.1:34826853-34879853 GCA_949825065.1 Odontocerum albicorne | reverse complement strand
ACTAAACATTTGTTTTTTTGTCTTTCTACATTCATTCGTTTTACATGCCCAAACCATTTCAGAGTGCTCTTACTTAATATCTTAACTTTAACTCAACACATCACTTCACATCCGTCCCTTATCACTTGATAAATATTTTTAAACCATCGCTATCGTCTTAATTAGACAATGCCATAAGGTATGTTTAAACCATCGCTATCGTCTTAATTAGACAATGCCATAAGGTATGTTTAAACCATCGCTATCGTCTTTATTAGACAATGCCATAAGGTATGTTTAAACCATCGCTATCGTCTTATTAGACAATGCCATAAGGTATGTTTAAACCATCGCTATCGTCTTAGTTAGACAATGCCATAAGGTATGTTTAAACCATCGCTATAGTCTTAATTAGACAATGCCATAAGGTATGTTTAAACCATCGCTATCGTCTTAATTAGACAATGCCATAAGGTATGTTTAAACCATCGCTATCGTCTTAATTAGACAATGCCATAAGGTATGTTTAAACCATCGCTATCGTCTTAATTAGACAATGCCATAAGGTATGTTTAAACCATCGCTATCGTCTTAATTAGACAATGCCATAAGGTATGTTTAAACCATCGCTATCGTCTTAATTAGACAATGCCATAAGGTATGTTTAAACCATCGCTATCGTCTTAGTTAGACAATGCCATAAGGTATGTTTAAACCATCGCTATCGTCTTAATTAGACAATGCCATAAGGTATGTTTAAACCATCGCTATCGTCTTAATTAGACAATGCCATAAGGTATGTTTAAACCATCGCTATCGTCTTAATTAGACAATGCCATAAGGTATGTTTAAACCATCGCTATCGTCTTAATTAGACAATGCCATAAGGTATGTTTAAACCATCGCTATCGTCTTAATTAGACAATGCCATAAGGTATGTTTAAACCATCGCTATCGTCTTAATTAGACAATGCCATAAGGTATGTTTAAACCATCGCTATCGTCTTAATTAGACAATGCCATAAGGTATGTTTAAACCATCGCTATCGTCTTAATTAGACAATGCCATAAGGTATGTTTAAACCATCGCTATCGTCTTAATTAGACAATGCCATAAGGTATGTTTAAACCATCGCTATCGTCTTAATTAGACAATGCCATAAGGTATGTTTAAACCATCGCTATCGTCTTAATTAGACAATGCCATAAGGTATGTTTAAACCATCGCTATCGTCTTAATAAGACAATGCCATAAGGTATGTTTAAACCATCGCTATCGTCTTAATTAGACAATGCCATAAGGTATGTTTAAACCATCGCTATCGTCTTAATTAGACAATGCCATAAGGTATGTTTAAACCATCGCTATCGTCTTAATTAGACAATGCCATAAGGTATGTTTAAACCATCGCTATCGTCTTAATTAGACAATGCCATAAGGTATGTTAAAACCATCGCTATCGTCTTAATTAGATAATGCCATAATGTACGGTGCGAGTATGTTTAAATGATTCGCTATTAACACAACTGGTCATTTCCTGCCTTCATCATTCTCGCCTGAAATTTTGTCGAAAATTCTGGATCTAAGGACATTGATTGAATGAAAATTATCTTAACTCAGCAAATATCTAACAGCAGAGATGGAATTTATCCTCAGTTGGAGATCTCCATTTTGAGTTTGATCCTGACGTGATCTTTTAAGAATTCGATCTTCCATAAATATTGCGATGTATATTGAATCATATTAGATTTGCCCACTGTTGCAGTGCACAAGCCTTGCATAGATGGGGTAGCATTGGTTTTCTATTATATTCACGTGGAATGAACTAGACTTTCGGCCATATCTTGGAGAAGTGTCTAGTATATTCGAGGTTCAGGAGATCTAGAGAAAATTTATAGAACTATTCCTGAGACTGTGTCATGAATGAGAGACTCGAGCGAACGACTGGAAGAGAGAGACGTTTATGATAAAAGAATAATTAATTAATTTCGGTAGCAAAATTCCGCGCACGTCTACGCAAAGCACCCAGGTCGGAGTCGGGGTAAATATGCGGCAATGGCCCATTTCTCTCTGCCGCCACTTTCATTAATTACCGGGCCACACTAATACTCGTATCGGCCCGGGCATAATTGAGTTTTTCCTCGAGCCCCACGATGCGATCACGGAGGACATATGACGGTGTGGGGTCTTGCTGGCAAATAGATTGCTGTTACCACCGTGTCGGGCTAAATAAGAAGACGGAAGGGCCAGGGAAGGGCGCTAGCGGACAATGTGGGAGGCGCAGCAACAAAGGCATTTTCACGTCACTGCTTGTCAATAGTGTGACGGGAATTCTCTTATTATCTCCCTCCTCCCCGCCCATTGCTCCTCCGCCCTCCGCCCTCCGCCCTCCATTCAGCTCTCTTGATTATACTCTTTATGCGTTGATGATTTATCAAAGGAAAAATTGTTCTCAATTTTTTTGTGTATATTTTACGAATATAATCATCGGGTTTTACACAGTCAGCGATGATATTTCATCATAGAATATACGAACGTCATTATTAAGTTCACTTAACAAACATCAATGAAGCTATTCAATGGAAAAATCCTTATTCCGCGATTGAAATGTATCGATTACACCACGGAATATGCTTAATACTCGTACTTGGATAAAGCAAAGCACTGATGATCGTCAAACTAATTTTTAGGTAACTTTTACGATATAATTTTAGTAAACTGTTTTATAATTTATGCGGATAAGCTTCATTTTTTTTCATCTTATTCATTGATACAATAATTCAAAGTCGATCCAATGTGGTGAGATATTAGAATAAAGTGTTAACGTTTTTTTAGTATAACAGAGATATGGGTGGCGTGTGCAGCTTTCGGAAGCAGTTGAACTCAACTCTTTTTGGAAGGTCTTATCAAAAGATATGTTTGTATATGAACACTACACACGCACTACAATACAATACAATACATATTAAGCCGCATGTGTTACGAGTACGAGTACGAGTACGAGTACTACCACATAACATAACATACCGGAAGATCTACAATACCTATACAAAGGTATTGTAACATACTCGTATCTCGGTCGTACGAGTACGAGTATGTCTTTCCTTGATAAATTTTCTGCTGATTTCTTACCAAATATTTTTTTCATGATAATTGTAGATGCGGGAAAGTATCTTATATAAAAGCCGCCGCTACTATCTTCCTATTCCCCATTATTTTTCTTATAATTATTTGAATCCCAGATTAGAGCACCTTTGAGGAGAGTATGTTCTTTGTACGGTTCTAATATAGTTACGGTTCTAATATTGTATATACTCGTAAATTGTCTATTTTATTTTTAAACAGATTGGTTTAATACTTACACGTGGAAAATTCTATCATGTATATATTGTAGTAGTAAACATACATTCAAGTAACAGTCCTATTTCGCTTTATAACAACATTGTCAAACATTTTGACAATGCTTTTGTAAGGCAAAACAGGCCTGTCCGTTTAATTTAAGTTTACTGTGTACAGTTTTTTTCACATTAAAGTGTTAAATCATTCTGTTTTAAAATGAAGTTCTACAATATTAATACCAATATATATTTTTATTATTAATAATATAAAAAAAAACGTGTGAATAATATTTTTACGTCGGTCCAAAATGTATCCACGTCAATAGCGCTTTCCTTTAGCATGAGCAGATCAGTTGGTTTATTCAGTGCCCAGTGCCCAGTGCCGCACATAGTGGACACGTAAAGGTGCGCATTGTTGTAGTTTCTTCACAAGTGAGGAGAGTTCACTCAAATCTTGACATATCTTGGAAGGGAATCTTCTGGTCAGATGGCGACCAGTTGATGACGCTCCGAGACCAAACTATAAGAGAAACCTTTTGATTATAAAGTTATACCACTAAGAAGGCTTCTCTTTTAAATCAGTCTTAATTAAAAATTAAAAAGTAGGTGTGTCGGGTCCGGGTCCGGGTCCCGGGCAATTGGGACTTTTTTTTCTGTAAGGTTTTTCTGCATTATCGGTGGTGAGAATATAGTTGACATCAGCCATCCGGTCAATATATGGCAGTTTGAGTAAGTGCTCACCTGTATTGTAGTGTCTTACATTTTAACTGTATACAGTACAACACAGTGGCTTTATTACCATGTGGCTCTCTCTTCCAATCAACCAGAAACATGTTCGCGCAAACAGGCCTCGCGTGAAAACCGGGCTGGAATCCTTTTCTCTTTAATCTAGGTTCTAGCGGGAATCGTGGACTGACACACGAGCGTCTTACCAACTTGGCCACGGAGAAATGTGTCTGGGAAAACTCCAGATATTTCAGAGTGAAACCGAATACACACGCCAAGTGTAATAAATATAAATAATGCTGAGGTGCTTCTCCACCTGTAGAGTTATTTTGTCAAATTTCTCCTTCTGTAGATTTCCTGACTTTTGAAGGGCTTATTTCCCATAATAACTTTTGATTTCGTGTAAACGAAATAAAGTCACGTAAATTTGTTAATTATCAAGGCCTTTTGTTAAAATGAGGACATAAAAAGAATAAATATTATAGTTTGTCGGATGATTGATTAGAAGATAAACACTCTTCAGCTTTTTATCCGAATCATCACATTCGATTTCCATATTTCAGAGTAAATATTTGATTTGCCGCGATAAAAGGATCAAAAAGGGAAAATACCGGCACCGGCGATTGGTGGGTGTGAGTTGAGTGGAGGCGGAAATGTATCGGCCCGTTATGCGTCACTCAACACGCGCGGTGTTATTGGCGACAAACAAATACGAGTTAATCTTATTTATCCGCGCTACAAATCAAAAGGGTATTATTAATAATATATACGCGTATATCGCGTAATGTCGATAAATCTAGCATTCACGCAGCGCCACCCCAACTCGTTCCCTGGGCCCGGGCCCTGGCCTCGTGCTCGTTCCAGCTCCCATAAATCGGGTATAAATATGGCGCGACCCGCTTTCTAACGGATTAACCCCATTTGTGTGGCGGCCCTGGCCAATCGATCTTACGATATGATATTGTGTGGCAGCCCTGGCCAATCAATCTTACGATTTGATATTGAAACATTCCGAAACGCTTTGCTCACACTCTGACTAACTTCTTTTCTTTATTTAACTCGAACATCAACTTGACAAAATAACTCGTACGTTTTACCATTTTTATGCCCAAATAATGAGAGCAAAAAGTTATTTGCTTAATTTATCAACATACGAGTATATTGTCAAACACCTAAAAAAACTAATGACTCAACGGTGAAAAACGCATCAGCTAAAATATTGACACCTTGCTTCAGCCTGTTATTTCTGGTTGATTGGAATAAATCTTAGTTTGTAGGTTTAACACAAACTTCTTAAAGAGGGCAATAATAAGATTCAGAACAATTCCGCATCACACATACTATACTACTATATATATGTTATTCCGTATCACACCTTCAAGTATCTCGTACTATACTACTATATATATGTTATTCCGTATCACACCTTCAAGTATCTCGTACTATACTACTATATATATGTTATTCCGTATCACACCTTCAAGTATCTCGTACTATATAAACGGTATGTTATCATACGTATTATATTTTATAATGCATTAATTGAATACAATACAACTTGGCGGGTTTATTGCATACTCGTAAACAAACATATACTCGTATCAATTAATACGAAATCAAAATAAAATAAATGTAAAGGAAATCTTCTAATATCTTCGAGCGTTCGAGTACATTTTTCATAGCTCCAAAAAGATAAATCCGAAAATAAAAAATCATATCATAAATTCCACCAAAATTTCCAGTAAAACTTGTTTAGCGGAGTAAAACAAAAACGTGGTTTTCCACTCACTTTCGTAAGACAAACATTAACGCTTTAACTTTCCCGCGGTAGGGCCTTCCTGCGTTTTAATGTATCGCTGCGAGGAACTCAGGAATCGGAACTTTACGGCGCGGGGTAGTCGGGCGCGCGGTGTGCGGGGGAGCGGGACTCGCGGGACTCGCGGGACTCGCGGGAGTCGCGGGACTCGCGGGACTCGCGGGAGCGGGAATGTGAATACTTTTCCTTTAAGGTAAGTCAGAACTGTCTCAGAACACTGTGCCTAGATGAGATGAGATGGTCGTTGATATAATATGTTATACCACATCATACCATTCCCCAGTCAGGGAAGAGAGAGAGAGAGAGGACAATCACTATGGATGCATTGTATGAACTTTTATTTGACTTTGACTACTTACGTGAGAAAGGTGAAGAAATTCAATGTATTAAATATATTGTATGGGTTTGCTTTGTTATTGTGTTGGTTTTTAATCGAGTATTAAACTGTTAACATACACATACGTTAACACACACATTAACATACACATACGAGTATATGTTATGTTAATTTGTTTTTTATGTTTTGTATTATAGAGGTCGTTCGACTGTTGAAATTAAAAAAATTTAAATAAACTTCGGTATCAATTTAATCTCAACTTAATCATAATTCCTCAATGGATTCTAGACATGCGATGAGATCGAGGACCGGACCATGAAACGGTGCAGTCGCCGGATGCGGTCTTATTTGATTTAGATACTGTTTTTGTAAAATACACAAAATATTTCATACGGGAACCTTTTCTAAGAAGATTACCTCGAGATAGTTTGAGCATGTGGAACGAACGAATAAAGAAAAATGAACAAAACAAATATAAATAAAGTGCAAATGTGAGTGGAAAGGAATGGAAGAGGAAAGTGGGGTTGAATCGAGTGGTTTTATGATTCTCATACCACTATGATCATATTCTCAAAGAAGGAAACGTAGAAAGTCAGAGAAATCGTACAAGTTATATGAGAGAGTGTTTTAATGTAGAAAGGGCGAGACTATACTTTGGCGGGAACTCGACCCTAACAGAAAAAAGGAGTGATGGTGTGTTAAACGTTTCATTCAATACAAACGTTTAACTTACATTGAAAAGATAAAAGAATAAAAGGTAAATTAAACTTGTGACTAGATTCTCAGCTCAATTCCATTCGACACGTCTCAATTTTAAGGGATGTACAACTATTACAGCAAGTTCACTTCGATTTTTCAAATAACTAATTATAACTATAAAAAAGAACACTATTTCTTCTCCCCATTTTCAATAAATGTCTAACAACATTTCCCGAAACACTTGAATATTTCAATTAAAGTAAATGAAATAGCCGCTTACACTACCAGATTAGGTTAAATCTATTCCTGAATCATTAAGAACGGCCACAATAACCGTTAAAGCGAGCCTTCCTACTTCTTAAAACCGCCACCGGCCGTTACGACGGTGCCGGGTCCGTCCCTCGGCCCCAGCACACTCGCACACGATATAGCTCTGGGTCTGGACCCATTGTTGGGATGTTGACTTATTCATGCCGCTGCGATAACACCAAAACGAACCAATATTAATTTCCATGACATAATATCTAGTTAGTGAACTCAAGGTAGAGGCAGAGCAGAGGCCAGACATTATTGTATTGAATAAATACTCTGTAGTTATGTTTTCTCTTTATTTTTTGTATCATTTTATTTGTTTTATCTTAAATTCGATACCGGTTCAACCCGATACCGGTTCAACCCGATAACATTTAATTACGAGAAAAAATAATCTAATAAGTCTAAATATAGCACAATAAAAGCAAGAAAAATGTTACTTGTACTTTCCAGTGAAATAACTGGATTAGTTGTGCCTATAAACGTTACTTGTACTTTCCAGTGAAAGAACTGTATTAGTTGTGCCTAAAAACGTTACTTGTACTTTCCAGTGAAAGAACTGTATTAGTTGTGCCTATAAACGTTTAGTAAAGAGGATTAAAATCCTCAATTTATCCATCGAAATGTGGAAGATGTTGATATCAGAAAATCTATATAATACGTGCGCAAACGGTGATACTCTTAATTGCTCAGTTCGTGAATACGGCACCGAAAACAATATTTATTCACAATGGTGTAAACTTCATCAGTAACAGTGTAACGTGATTGTAATTTATTTTTAACAAACACTGTTTATTCCACTTTTTTATGACGGTATAACCCTACCGGTTTCAAGGCTTTCACCTCATCTTCAGGAGAGCGCAAACAATCTTGTTTGCGCTCACCTGAAGATGAGGTGAAAGCCTTGAAACCGGTAGGGTTATACCGTCATAAAAAAGTGGAATAAACAGTGTTTGTTAAAAATAAATTACAATGTCTTTAAACCTCCACAACGTTAATGCCTTAACTATAAACAACAACAGCGTAACGTGTGTGAAACTTGACCGAATGCCTTACTATGGTAAAGTGAAGAGAGGAAAGAGAAATGCCATATATCATTGAGAGTTATCCGATCCCGTAGCGACGGATTTATGTTATCATACGATTCAAATAAACAACAACGCGAGACATTAAGACTCTCTAAAGATATCCGAGACTGCAGCATAACTTAGTAATGTCCCAATTGATGGTATCTAGGTAAGGTAGGGCAGGGCATTCACAAATAGACAACAACGCGAGACATTAAGAATCTCTAAAGATATCCGAGACTGCAGCATAACATCGTAATGTCCCGATCGCTGGTCTCTAGGTAAGGTAGGGCAGGGCATTCACATCGGAACATTTGTTAAATTTATTTAATACACAAAATTAATTACAAGTTAAGCAATTTGTAATGAGTTATTGAAAATTAAGTAAATCAAATATGTAAATAAAACCAAATACTCCTGAAATGGAAACGAAATGCCTGGACGTTCAGTAACTAACATATATTATGCTAACATTTGCTAACAATCCAACCGTCGGCACCATCACACAACGTGACAGCGCATTGAGGATGACAAGACAACGGGACGCCACAAGCAGCCCGTTTCGGTTGTTTTTATCGCCCGTTCTACGAGACATCGCGCCAGCACCACCGCCAGCACCACCACCCTGCGCGTGCGTGTGTCGTCGCACCGGTGCCGCGGCGGTCGCATCCTTCGGATATGTTTTATCCGGACCGAAAGTGTTAACAAACTCAATTCACCGAGCGAACTGATTAACATATACCCGTATACTCGTAGTATTGGTGTTAATATGTTTTGTCGTGCATAAAGCATAATTTTATCATTATTTTCAGCATTTTCTTATAACCTTAATTAAGGGTTTCCTTTTTTATTTTAATGTCAACGGATTTGAAATCTGAATATGTATTTATTAATGTGTATTTTCAATTTAATTATTTTATTATACAAAATCGTTTAGGTGTACTATTTCCTTGTTCATATTTTAATTTGTATTTTTGTACTGTGAAATACCTGCGTACCCTAGTTGATAAGACACCTGTCTTTCAAGTGTTATGGGTTCGATTCCCGTTTTTTAAAAACACTGTTCATAGTGATTTTCACATAAGACTTGTTTAACACCTTTCTGGCTGGCTAGAAGATTACCACACGGTTATAAACCAGATTGTACTTAATGCAACTAAAGTGTAATACATTGTTTAACACCTTTCTGGCTGGCTAGAAGATGACCACACGGTTATAAACCAGATAGTACTTAACGCAACTAAAGTGTTATACATTATTTTTAATCATGAATGAAAACTAAATAAAATAAAACGACATTTTATAAAGCACCCTTTAGATAGCAAACTCTCCTAGGGGGCGCCGCGCGCCGTTCAGAAAGCAGCCCAGAACCCACGATGTTATCGGAGACAAAATAAGTCCCCATCCAGCGCGATTTACACTAGAAGATAAGAGTCTTCGTATGTTTTTTACGTAGTGACGAAGAAGGAACTGAAAAAAAACTCCTCCAGTTATGAGAAACCTGAATGTGAAAAGAATAGCAGCGACGACGGACTTAAGAGCCAACGTCACCGTAGAACGAACATGATTCGCGACGCAGTAAATATACGCAGAATGTTGTATCATATAGGTGCTAAATACTCGTAGCTGACTCATTTATCATTTCGGGACACTTAGGCCGTGGCCACACCAAAGTGCTTCGCTAGGTGATACGTGACTAATGACTAATATATTTCATGCATGGCCACACCAGTGCTTAGCAAAAATTCATTTGACATTTGGGTGTGATTGAGTCGACAAATGATGCAACACTCAAAACTAACCAATTTCATTACACACCTTATCTTTATTTATTTCCTGTGCAACTTCATTCCAAATGATTTTAATACAGGTTGTATAAATCGCTCGATGGGTTCCACAAAGGCTCCCTTTTATACACAGCTGTTATTAAAACTTCCGACATTTTGTAAAATCACGGTGACAATAAAATAAATTTAATTAATTTTATTGCGTGTAATAAAATCATTTGGAATGAAGTTGCACAGGAAGTAAATAAAGATAATGTAAATTGTAATGAAATTGGTTAGTTTTGAGTGTGGCATCGTTTGTTGACTCAACCGCTCCCAAATGTCAAATGAATTTGTGCGAAGCACTGGTGTAGCCATGCATGAAATATATTAGTCATTAGTCACGTATCACCTAGCGAAGCACATTGGTGTGGCCACGGCCTTATGGATTGGCATGTGTGATGAAACATTCGTCTTGCACAATATGATATTAAGATTATTGCAGAAACATATAGAACCAGTTCAATTTAAAAGATTATTGCCGAAACATATAGAACCAGTTCAATTTAAAAGATTATTGCCGAAACATATAGAACCAGTTCAATTTAAAAGATAATTGCGGAAACATATAGAACCAGTTCAATTTAAAAGATAATTGCGGAAACATATAGAACCAGTTCAATTTAAAAGATTATTGCTGAAACATATAGAACCAGTTCAATTTAAAATATTATTGCGGAAACATGAAGAACCAGTTCAATTTAAAAGATTATTGCCGAAACATATAGAACCAGTCCAATTTAAAATATTATTGCCGAAACATATAGAACCAGTTCAATTTAAAAGATTTTTGCCGAAACATATAGAACCAGTTCAATTTAAAAGATTATTGCGAAAACATATAGAACCAGTTCAATTTAAAAGATTATTGTGGAAACATATAGAACCAGTTCAATTTAAAATATCATTGCGGAAACATATAGAGCCAGTTCAATTTAAAAGATTATTGCGGAAACATATAGAACCAGTTCAATTTATAAAATTATTGTGAAAATTCATATTAGAGAATTTAACAATCACTGAGTTTGTTATTCCACGCAAAACATGAATCGTGTGTCCCGCTATATGGTACGTGCGTCTACCTCATATCCCGAGGCTCTCTTCAGGCAGAAACATGAATCGTGTGTCCCGCTATATGGTACGTGTGTCTACCTCATATCCCGAGGCTCTCTTCAGGCAGAAACATGAATCGTGTGTCCCGCTATATGGTACGTGTGTCTACCTCATATCCCGAGGCTCTCTTCAGGCAGAAACATGAATCGTGTGTCCCGCTATATGGTACGTGTGTCTACCTCATATCCCGAGGCTCTCTTCAGGCAGAAACATGAATCGTGTGTCCCGCTATATGGTACGTGTGTCTACCTCATATCCCGAGGCTCTCTTCAGGCAGAAACATGAATCGTGTGTCCCGCTATATGGTACGTGTGTCTACCTCATATCCCGAGGCTCTCTTCAAGCGGAAACATGAATCGTGTGTCCCGCTATATGGTACGTGTGTCAACCTCATATCCCGAGACTCTCTTCAGGCGGAAACATGAATCGTGTGTCCCGCTATATGGTACGTGCGTCTACCTCATATCCCGAGGCTCTCTTCAGGCAGAAACATGAATCGTGTGTCCCGCTATATGATACGTGTGTCAACCTCATATCCCGAGGCTCTTTTCAGGCGGAAACATGAATCGTGTGTCCCGCTATATGATACGTGTGTCAACCTCATATCCCGAGACTCTCTTCAGGCGGAAACACGAATCGTGTGTCCTGCTATATGGTACGTGCGTCTACCTCATATCCCGAGGTTCTCTTTAGGCGGAAACATGAATCGTGTGTCCCGCTATAACGTACGTGTGTCTACCTTATATCCCGAGGCTCTCTTCAGGCGAAAACATGAATTGTGTGTCCCGCTATATGATACGTGTGTCTACCTCATATCCCGAGGCTCTCTTTAGGCGGAAACATGAATCGTGTGTCCCGCTATATGGTACGTGTGTCTACCTCATATCCCGAGGCTCTCTTCAGGCGGAAAGATGAATTGTGTGTCCCGCTATATGGTACGTGTGTCTACCTCATATCCCGAGGCTCTCGTCAGGCGGAAACATGAATCGTGTGTCCCGCTATATGGTACGTGTGTTTATCATGAAAGTAGTGCTTATATCAATGGTGTCACGTTAGTATGGACGATTTACATCTAAAGTGCATTATCAGGTTAATATTGGCATGAAATCAGTCGAATATAAGCACTGCTTTCATACAAACCGAAATCATTGCGCCTGGTAAGAGCCTCGGGGCAGGAGGTAGAAACACGTGTAGAGGGGATGGTGCAATTAGTGGTATAATAACGTGATTTATTGTTAAATATTCTAAATATTTCAAATTCAACATTCGGCATACACAACAAACCATTCTCAAAATAAGATTTAGTATACGTGTCCGTACATATTTATTGCAAACTTGCGTCAATTTACTAAGAAGGGAATTTTTTTTGCGGATTTATAACAAAATACTTCAAAAATATACTAAACATATAGTAAACATATAATTTTAGAAGGGCCTCGAAGAATAATAAAATATAGTTATTAAAAAGCAATGATGCAAATTACATGCTTGACTGGTACTTGTTAATTGTGGGTTAGGTTTTTTATGCATTTTGACGTCCAACTTTCTCACAGCCACTTTTCAACCGTTATAACCCGCGAGAATCACTATAGTAGCCATTTTACTATAGATCTTTCTACTACATTTTAGTATAGATCTTTCTACTAAATTTTATTATAGATCTTTCTACTACATTTCAGTAAAGATCTTTCGACTCGTTTTAGTTTTTATTTTATTTTTAATTTTAACGTAAGAAACGAAACTTCAATCTAACATAACTAACCAATAACAATGTCGGGTTTTGTTCAAGTTAACTTGACTTAATGCGAATCACGGCATTTTAATGCAATGACAGACAGAAAGGACAATAACAAACTTTTTAACCGCTGTACATTATACTATCTTATCGTTCTATTATTTTTTATCATTCTATCACTTCTTATCATTCTATCACTTCTTATCATTCTATCACTTCTTATCATTTATACCTTATCATTATATCACTCCTTATCCACCTACCCCAAGCACAATTGTTAAGATCTCACTTTACTAAGAAATTCTCACTTACTTGTGTTTGCATTATCTTTAATGTTTTGAAACCAATTTATTCGGCATGTTCAAACCATTTTTTTTCTTTCTGAAAAATTGTAAGGCAGTAGAAAATACTGAAATCAGCCTCCGTATGTGAGCTGTAGAACAGAGGGGTCGAGTCCTCGCAAACAGATTGCAGCCTCCAAAAAATACATGGGTTAAGAGATTATAAAGGTTGAATACCCCTGCTGCCAACATCCCTATCTTCTATCCCTAAAATCCTGTAAAAGCGCTGTTTTACATACAAACTGTCCGATTCATTTTCACCAGTCACGTTAAACTGCGCTTCACTCGCAGATTTTTCAGATCGTTTTCCCTTCGTCCCCTTCGAATGTAGAAATTTCCATTTAAACTGAAAGAAAACGTATGTTTTACAATTTACTATAGAAACTCAATTAAACACACTACGTTTTGTCAGATTATCTTGATTGGAACAATTCTACATGTTTTTTATCCTTTGATATCAGTTTGATATTATAGTGAAATGGTAAAATTCAATAAAATGGGGAATGTAAAAATAATGTGTTAAACAAAACCCTTCCTTCAAAATCCAAGCTACAAAAATATTTTGTAAGTTTACGCTTCGAAAACACCCACGATCGTCTCAATAGTTAAACTGGGTGTCCAGCGTATTCATTTACAATTAGTTGTCAGATGCAATATATTGACTATGACAATTGACAATGCATTATAGCAATTAAAGGTATGATTTAGTTTTCGTAGGGGCCATGGGGCGATGAATACGTTAGCTTAATTGTCGCACGATTCAATGTTCAGTCTCTCAATACTGCAATTGTCGCACAATTCAATGTTTAGTCTCTCAATATTGCAATTGTCGCACAATTCAATGTTCAGTCTCTCAATACTGCAATTATCGCATAATTCAATGTTTAGTCTCTCAATATTGCAATTGTCGCACAATTCAATGTTCAGTCTCTCAATACTGCAATTGACGTGCTAACATAACATAGTGTTTGCGCTCTTCGGCGATGATATGCCTTTGGACGTATGTTACTTCGTCTCAATCAAATTTAGTTGTTACCAGCGTCTGATATTGCTGACTTTATGATCCTCGGTTCACTAGAGAATCCCTTACACTCACTAGAGAGTCTCTTATACTCACTAGGGAGGTGGTGGTGTGCGCTTCTTCTTCATAAAAGAGCATTTAAACGCGGCAATATTTTAAGCATCTTGTTATGCTGACAGTATAGTCTTCATCGTCGGCACAATCTATCGAACTTTAATTTGAACGTTGCTCTGGAGTCTAAACGTTCAAAGTCACCAAAGTTATCATTTGTTACGATTTCTGCCGTGACTACTATATATTATATATGATATTCTCCATTACCGACCTGAATATCAACCTTACTCGTATAAACTCAACTACTGTTTTGTATAAAAATATCCAAGAAATATGATAATTCATTTTTTCGGGCTCTTGTAATTGGTTTTGGAAGTCACTAGAATCACTAACAATACGAGTAAGTAAGACACTTTTAGATGTTTTTGTACCTACTCTAAAAATACGGTTCTCTCTGTGAGAGCCTTTCACTATTGTGATATACTCGTAAGTGACAAAGGTATGGTTGTTGGTATCTTGAACCTCCCAAAGCAAAAGACGCCACCATGTATGTTACTATTGAATATAGATATTTTACCGCTGTTACCTAGGAATAAGATGAGTTATACGACACGTTGAGGCTGGTGCCGTGGTATCGTGTCTATCGTGAGGGAAGCGTAGATGGTAGGGTTGAGGTGCTGAATATAGTACTTCTTGCATGACGTTTTGGAAGGCCACTTCCCACTTAAACAGAAAAAAATTGACCGCTAGCGCAGTCCATAATATAGGTATAGCTACAATAAAGGGAGGGGATAGGTTCAAAAGGATAAGGACCATATACATCAATATGTATATAAAGAACTTTTAAATGACACGAATAGTGCCATAAGACGTGAGAAAAAGGCTTAGTTCTTTAATTTTGTTAACTGAAATGCTGAAAACTCAAAGAATATGCGGAAGAACCTAAACTTGTTGATCGATCCAAACAAAAGGACATCTTGTGGAGTTCCATCCCACCTGACCAATCCTGATGAGTTATCTGTCCGACACAACTCTTTCGAACTACGAGTACTATCCAAACAGCCTTAGGGAAGGAGATTCAACGTTTGAATTCACATTCATCACACCCGAACAAGCCGAGAAAGCTTACGCATTTGTTAAATCGAATGCAATGGGGGCTAATGGTATTCCTATTAAATAAGTACGGCTCTGTTAACCACTTATTAAGGACATTATTCAGGAGAAAATATTTCCACGTGTTTGGAAGCCTGCTTTGATCGTCTCAATGAAAAAACGAAACGTTGTTGAATTTAAAGGTTTACGGCCAATAAGTATTCTCCCGGTCATATCAAAGGTTTCGGAGAGATTGGTGTTCCTTCATATATCAGATTTTCTTCTAGCTTATGACTTATTGCCCATCCTCATATGGAAATTGTGCAATTCAGCTTATAAAACTCGAGAATTTGTAATGAGAATCTCTAAGTCGTTTGAAAACCAAATGGTGCTCAAAACGTTGTTAAATTCATCGATCCGTAGCAAATGCGCCGGCAAAAAATGTTCTCAATAACATACGCAAGAACGGGTCTTCCAGCCGCTATGCCTGTTGGAAGGGCCTTAACTCTTTTGAACGGGACTGCTTCGGATATTGACATATTTCATATCACACTACCAAAAGCAAAATAAAATGTTCTAAGATTGAGCGCGTTAGAAAGTACTCACCAACAAATTTAAGTGACTTGGAATACCTATATATGTATGCTATATTTATGTGTATGTTTGTATGTGTATATGCATGCATATAACTTTTTTTTAATGTTAACATTTTTTACATATTATTGATATCATCCTGGAGTTTACTACGAGTACGAGTACAGTCACCTGCACTCGATATGTTATAGGAACAGTTTAAGATCATCCGCAAATATTGTAGTAAAATATTCAATGAGTTAAGTCATTTTTCCTAGATTTGATATTTAACATACCGTGACAATAAATATTTCCACTTACAGTTCAATTGCTAAAATTTAGAAGTTTGTTAAGTTAAAGAATACTTCTCTATTAAGATGGTTTTTTCTCAGACGGTGTAAGAGTTTAGAGAGATATCGGACGGCGTGTCGCGGTAGAAAATAAAGTCTATGATATACTTAAACATATCATATATCTTCAAAGACAAGACTATATATGAAGTATGGAAGTAAAATGTGTACGTGAAAAAAGTCTGAAAAAGTTGAATAAAACTTAAGGAGTGTGCGTACTTAGACGGCTATATTATATAACATATATGGGCAGTATATAATAGAATACGGAAGAAGGAAATAAAGTATGAATGTGAGCTTAAGACTGATGTGTTCAGGAAGATGGAGAAGAGCAGTCTGAGATAATTTGGGTACGGACAGTCTGAGATAGTTTGGGTACGGACAGTCTGAGATAGTTTGGGTACGGACAGTCTGAGATAGTTTGGGTACGGACAGTCTGAGATAGTTTGGGTACGGACAGTCTGAGATAGTTTGGGTACGGACAGTCTGAGATAGTTTGGGTACGGGCATTCTGAGATAGTTTGGGTACGGACAGTCTGAGAAAGTTTGAGTACGGACATTCTGAGATAGTTTGGGTACAGACAACGAATGAAGAAAGAAAAACTATCAAAAAAATATTGAAAATGTGAGTGAAAAGTGTGGTAGAGTAAAACCAAGGGGAGTATTGTTGGATCAAGGGAATGATACTTTCGAAGAAGGTAACGCACAGTTAGAGAAACTATGTAAGAAGGTGTATGGATGTAGAAGAGGTGAAAACTGAATGCCGAGATAGAAAAATCTGTCGCTGCTGTAGGTACTCCGACAGGGAGACAGCGTGATGGCATGACTGTGTATAGACTTTTATAATAGCTTTTTTGAGTTTGCTGTGGAAGTACAAATCATCCTGAGGTGGATGGGACGGGTTGCCTGTTAATAAAATGTATGACCGTAAGTATTGTGGAAGTTTTAAATGAAGGGTTTGCATGACCGTAAGTATTATGGAAGTTTTAAATGAAGGTCATGCATGACCGTAAGTATTGTGAAAGTTTTAAATTAACGTCATGCATGACTGCAAGTATTGTGGAAGTTTCAAATAAAAATATCTTTACAACAGGGTAATTAGAGTTGACGCCTTTAATTGTGCCTTCAAATAAATAAAAAAATTCTACAACAAACATTTAAATAGGTTTGAATATCTGTTTCAAATTAAGAGTCAATACAATTTAAGGCAATTTTATTCCAAATCCCCTCACAATCAATATTGAATATGTTCTCTTTAATAGTCATTAAAAAATAAAATACAACTGTACTTATACTAGTATAATCCTTTATTTATAATGTGAACATTTTTTTCCCGCAGTTTGACATGACATGACATGACATCGTACAGCAGTTATCAACAGTTATCACCGAGTAAACAAAAAAAGCGCACAGAACTATCGAAGCGTAGAATTATGATTTTCCTAATGAACGTATTGTAGAAGGAACCAATGGGGCAACATATTAGAGAATAAGTCTGAGAAGATTAAGATTACTCCTGCACACATACACACCCTGTTATTATATTGTAACATACGTTACATACCTAATTGCACCGTAAGCTCGTAACATACGTGCCTAATTGAGCCACCGAAACGGGAGAGGCGTATTGGAATGGCTTCCGAGTAATACACGTTAAACGACTTAGGCGAGATCCGACGTGGCCTGTATGGGTTCGCAGCTGAGTACACGTTTTGCAACTTAGGTTTTCAATTCCGCAGAGACCCGTCGGGCTAAAAAGATTGGCTAAGCGATTTCCGGTCACGTGATGGCGCGTCCGGCCGCCGCGTCCTGCCGAATATCCGGTTTCCGCCCCTTCGCCGCCCCCTTTCGTTGTATATCTCCCAACCTCCCTTGTCACTCGATCGGACTCTATTGGCTGTTTATTTTTAATAAAATGTCGTCTTTAAAACGTGAGATCAAGATCACAATTATTCAGATGAAATAACATAACATAGTGCTACAGTTAATGAGTTTGAAAGAAACCGTACGAGTATCTTTCTGTATTTGAGTATTACTTTTACTAAACTGCGGCAAATTGAAGTTTATGAATAGTTGAATAGTCGATAGTTATCAGATGAGAATAGTCGATAGTTATCAGATACGAATAGTCGATAGTTATCAGATACGAATGATCGTTAGTTAGCTAGAAGACACGGCCAAGCTGCAAGTGCTCTTATCTTCTTTAATACTCGTTATGGGTAATCCGCATTAATTATTTCCATTTATGAAGTTTTACACAATCTCCGAGTACGAGTATTTACAAAATAAGGCTCCGGAATATTATTTTTAGTGGACTGATTTTATTACACATTTGTCTCATCAACGGTGTCTATTCAAACCGGTCTCTCTTTCTCGTCAGTACTCGTAAGTCTCATCGGCTTTTTCCCGCTGAAAGGGTCACCTTCTATCATGATAGACGATGAACTGAAGCAGCAACACATCTCCGACTGTGGCTGTGGAGATCGACACTAAAATCGCATCTCTTCCTCCATCCAATGCAAACATGGACAGAATTCGAGAAAATTCTGCGATGATTGATAATATTGTATAATTGATTGTGATTTTAGAGGATTCACAAGTAGACTGTTTTCTTTATAAATCAAAGAGTTTTAATCATCACAAGCCCTTACACGGTAAAATAATTTATTATTAAATGTTCACAACCTGTTTTGTACTTTGGAAAAGTTTTCCTTCGCAAAATATTAAATTTTAAAAGTAAGATTGTCAAAGCAGTGAAATGGTCTTCAACATGACTGGGTATTTACGAGTATATGTTATTATGTACTATATTATCTATTCATTGTGAAAAACCAAAAGGAATTTATTGTATGTTTACGATTGGTAGTTCCAAATGAAGATTTTAAAGTTATTTATTTATTAAACACTTCGTAGCAAAACAATCTGGCGGGCTTATTGCCAGGTGGCAATCTCTGCAACCTAGTAGACCAAACTAAATAAATGTATAATAGTAACGTGGTCTCAAAAAATATTCAAATCAATATTCAGCGATAAAAAAATAATGAACAATATACATAATAAAAATAAAAATGAGATATAAAGGGTAAGGGTAAGGGTAAGGGTAAGGGTAAGGGGACGGCGGAGATGAAAGAAGACTCCGTCATTTGTTCCACTGTTCATTCATAATATCCAAATAACAGACATCTGCTTAATCCAAAATCAGAAACAGTATACCATAGATTGCACGAGCTAAGTTTTGGTTTTGAAGGAATGAGGGATTAAGAAGATCGTTCGGCTTACCTCATTTATTTGATCTCACCACGAGACATTGTTAAGAGTGTTCACTTACACTCCCGGGGTTTTAACTGTTATTTTTTAATAGTGTGATTCATCGAGTATTGCTGGAGGAGGTCAGCCACCTTTGTGATTTATCGAGTAATGCTGGAGGAGGTCAGCCACCTTTGTGATTCATCGAGTAATGCTGGAGGAGGTCAGCCACCTTTGTGATTCATCGAGTAATGCTGGAGGAGGTCAGCCACCTTTGAATATGATACAAAACCGAAGATCGCTAATGAGCATCGCTTAGTTAAATATTGAACTTAGGTATTTTTTAATCTTTTTGCGAGAAAAGAGCTGTTCGCACGAAGACATGTCCCCAAATAATGCAGCAAAAGATAGACAATTGATGTGTTCATACGATTTAAATCAGACCACTCCTCATTTCATACTTCGTACAGCTTTTGCCCTGACCATATTAGCTCAGCTTGACCTACCACATCTTACTCGTACGTTATCTTACAGCTCTTAAATCAGAATAACATAACTAGCGCTACAACCGGTCTTGTTATACTTCCTAACAGATACAAAAACAATAGTAGCCGCCATTGATGCCATGATTTATTTTTGTATTGTATGTTAGGGCCTTGGATGTCCTAAACCTTGGCCTGTAATAACACAAATAAAATGACAATTCATAAAGCGTTTCAAAAGTTTAGAGAGCAAATTCTCCTCAGGGGTGCTTTAACTCAATATCATGGTTGTATTATTTCATATGTATGGTTGAAAAAGGTATGCTTGTATTATACGAGTATATACGAGTACATATTGTGCAATGATATTTTTTGTGACAAGTTAACTTAATATTAAAGCGCACTAAAAACTACAATTTGAGCATTATTACTATTGTAAATATTTTAATTAGAATTTGAACATGATTACTATTGTAACTTTTTAAATGGTCTATAAAAATCGATACTTTGTAATAAATAAATAAATCAGTTAATACTTTTAAAGGAATTTTTTAATTTCATCGAAAGTCAACTAATGTTATAAAACAATTAATTTACAAACATTAGAAATACATAAGCAAAAATAAAAAAGGAATAAATAGCTAAAGAACGCAAAGGGATTCATCCCTCTTAAATAAATATTAAGAGCCAACTGATCACACGCACTTCCGATTAAACATGACATCTGACAGTTCAACCTACCTAAAGTAGCTTTCGTAATGAACCGGGAACACTCCGCCTGAAGAGAGCCTCGAGATAAAATATATGTAATGGCGTGTTCTCACGGTTCAAGTTTAGTTGACCGATAAAAGTTGATCAACTAAAGTTGAATGAAATTTGACGTGAGAACCTTTGTTTTAATAAAGTTGATCAACTTTTTAGTTGATCAACTAAAAGTTGACCCAGTCAAACTTTATCGTTCAAGTGTCGCCATTTGCTTTCAAGTTGAAACTATTCAGTTAATTAAAAATGGCGTCGAAAGCAGTTGTGTGTGAAGTTGTGCAGACAATAACTATTTTGTTAAAAGAAGAACTAAAAACAATTTTATTTAACATAAGCAAAAATCGTAAGAAACGTCGTTTTGAAAATAACATTTATAATTCCAACATTGAGTATTTTAAAGCACTTTATAGAGATGATAATATTTAAAGTTTATGTTTTTGACCGTATTATGTTTATCCCACCTTTAAAAAGCTAACATATTTTAATTATTTATCTAAATTTCACATATTTAAAACGTAAAGTTAGGGGGCATGAAATTTGTTATTATACTATTTTTTAGATGCATCTGAGGCCGAGCAGATGTCAGGAATAAACCAACAAGCTGATGATAATCAGGAAAATGAAGGTCAAGAGGTCAAGAAAACTAAGAAAATGTTAAGACGTCCAGCTACGTGGAAAATTAATCAACGTAAAAGATTACGAAACTGTGGCCAAGAATATGTCACCAAGAAAGCAAATGTTGTGATTAAAAAAATATTTGTAAACAAAGATTGCAAATGCATAAAAAAGGCATTGAAAAAATAAAAGAAGACGAGAGGAAACAAAATTTTAATTCAGTTTGGAAATTAGGTGATTATGGTATTCAAAATTCATTTATTTTCGGCCTGGTCTAATCTAAACTAGTACACCACACCGCACCGCAAACGTCCCGCAGATAACTCACGACAAGGAAAAACACTTTCATTTCCTTACTTTTTGAAATTGGAAGATAAAAGTGTCGAAGTATGCAAAACGTTTTTCTTAAATACGTTTCAAATAAGCGATGGCAGGCTATATAGTAAATATGTATTTCCAAGAAAAAATGTTTAGGAAACTGTTGACGAACGCGGAAAAACTTCCACCAGAAAACTAGATGATTCCGATATAGTTGCACATATTAATTCCTTTCCAGCCTATCAAAGCCATTACTCCAGAGTACAGAATTCGAACAGAAACCACTTGAATCCGGCATTGACTCTCCGCAAAATGTACGATTTGTATAAGGGACAATACGAAGAAAATGGAATCGAACCGAAAAATTCAAATATTATTATCATATTTTTAACAGAAAGTTTAACCCAAGTTTCAAATTACTTAACCGAGATACTCATCGTTTGTGTGATGAATTAGAAATGAAAATGAAAGTAGAGGTTAATCCGGAGTTGAAGAATGTTACGAGTATCATAAATGAAAAACATCTACATTTGCGGAAAGCAGGACAAGCTAACATAGAGAATGTTTGAAAATGGATTATAAAAATGAAATAACTCAAAGTTACGTTATTACTTTCGATCTCCAAAAAGCTCTTCCATTCCCAAAGCTCACAACATCTATTACATATTACAAACGAAATCTTTATATTTACAACTTTGGCATTCATTGTTTTAATAATGGAGTGGGGCATATGTATACTTGGGGTGAAACAGAAGGTGGGCGTGGATCTCAAGATATTGCGTCAGTGTTAATAAAATACATAAAGAAAATGCTTCGTCTAACAAACACATTATTTATGTATTCGGATTCATGCACTGGACAAAATAGAAATATAAAACTTACTTTATCATTAATGAAGTTACTTCGGGATACTAACATTGCCATAGAAACTATTGATTACAATTTTTTACTTCCTGGGCACTATTCCTTGCCCAATGATGCGGAGTTCGGGATTATCGAAAAATCAAGCCGCAGTCATAATTATATTTTTGGGCCCAAATACTGGATATAAATCATAAAAAATGCAAAACGAAAACTGCCCAAGTTTAAAGTGGTAGAAGTACACAGAACTGAATTTCTACCTACAAAAAATCTGGAGGATTCTGTTACAAATAGAAAAAAAAACAGTTTGTGGTTATGATTTTAATTGGCTAAAAATACGATGGCTTCGATATGAGACGTCGTCTCCCATGATTTTTAAATTTAAGGAAACTTTCAATACAGAGGTAGATTTTATTCAGTGAATTTAGACATAAGAGGTCCCGGAAGACGATTCGATGTTCTATCAAATGTTCACCAAAATTTATTATACAATTCCAGAAGATCCATTTCTTCTTCCAAAAAAAGGTACATGATGAATTTACTATCGTTCATCCCACCTAATTTTGCTAATTTTTATAAAAACCTACCTACTGAACTAGAAACACGTTCATTTATGTCAGAAATCAAGGATAGAGATTCTGATGATGAGATAATATACGATTAATAATGAATCCAATAAAATTTTTGTATTAGTTACAGATAAAATCATACCACAATGCTTTGTCATGTTTTTGTTAACATATATATTTTCACTTTTTTTCAGAATAATAGTGAAGTATCTCCATTTATTCACACGATTTAAAATGTTTTTGTACTTAATAAAAACTTTTATTTTCTCTTAATTATTACGTTCCAATATTATGAAATAATTATATTTTTAAAATAAAACTGCTTCTAAAATGATAGCAATGGTATTTATTTAATCTAAGCAAATTTTACAAAATCTTATTTTTCTCAAAACTCCTTTACCTGGATATACACTATTATTATGAAAATGGAATCTTCCACGCAAACAGTGGTGCCATAATACTGCACTGACGAAAATTAAATGCAAATGCAATTCTAGCAAATGACGAATGACTCATAACTTGAACGATAAAGTTTGACTGGGTCAATCTTTTTAAAAAGTTGATCAAGTTTATCGAAACAAAAGTTCTCAATAGAGATTGCATTCAACTTTTGTCGGTCAACTTTTATCGGTCAACTAAAGTTGAACCGTGAGAACGGGCCCGAAACGTGTGAACATGTGAATTCAAGTTGAACGGACCGATTAAAGTTGATCAACAAAAGTTGAATGAAATTTGTA
Source organism: Odontocerum albicorne (assembly GCA_949825065.1). NCBI lineage: Eukaryota > Metazoa > Arthropoda > Insecta > Trichoptera > Odontoceridae > Odontocerum > Odontocerum albicorne. Next base: position 34,855,883 of record OX463859.1, on the reverse strand, counting down.
GTGAGAACCTTTGTTTTAATAGAGTCGATCAACTTTTTATATCGTTCAAGTTATGAGTCATCAACAAATCGCCGGATGCCCGCTGAGTTTATCGATTTGTCGTATTCAACTTTTGTCGATCAACTTTAATCGGTCAACTAAACTTGAACCGTGTGAACAAAAACTGATTCAAGTCGTCTCGATCAACTTTAATCGGTCAACTAAACTTGAACCGTGAGAACGGGCCTTTAGATACACGTTATGTTAAATGACACGTAAGAAGACTAACAAGAGCTGAATGTACTCGTAGCATATGCGCGCATCGAGAAGAATACGTGGATGGGGCGGGGCGGGGCGGCAATGTACGATTAAATACGGAATCAATTAATAAGGGATGAATGGAGACTGATGTGCTGAGTTTAATGAAAAATGCCATTCTCATATGGTTTGTGAATGTGGAACGAATGAACGAAGAAAAACTAACAAAACAAATATACAGTGTAGAAGGGAGGGAAAGGTGTGTGAGAAGAAGACCAAGGAATGTATGGTTGGATCAAGTGAATTACATTTTGAAAGAAGGAAACGTAGAAAGTAAGAGAAAACGTAGAATGTTTATGAATGTAGAAGAGGCCAAGGAGGCGTCTCGGGAAAAGAAAGTCTGGGGCTCCATCCTGCCTGTCCACCCGACAGGGCAAGGGCGTGATGGTGTGTATGTATTTATAAATTTATTAAATATTCTATAAATACTATTCAATATTACAATACGAAATTCCACAAAATTTAAACCATAACCGTTTGAATTCATACTTCAATAAATGAACTTTATAAAATCTAATAATAACTAATGTTATATTTATTTTACTGTTTCAAAACGGAAACAATGTGGACTAGCTCTTTTTTTAATATATTTAAAGCATCCATATTAGATAGACCTAGTGGCTGGTCCAAGATCCCCCTATATAAATAGTGCGCTCCTATCATTTTCCCCGGGGACTAGGGACGGGAATACACGTGAATCATTATGAGGTGACGCTTTAAAGCATCCATATTAGATAGGCCTAGTGGCTGGTCCAAGATCCCTCTATATAAATAGTGCGCTCCTATCCTTTTCCCCGGGGACTAGGGACGGGAATACACGTAAATCATTATGAGGTAACGCTTTCAAATATTTTTTTCAAGAATATTCCCCCAGCCCTGACCTCAGCAAGGGGGTGGAATTTTCAAATTCGATTATCACAGTTAGAACAGCAGGGGTCGACAATCGCACCACACGTCGACGACGAATATTAGTTGATAAAATTTTATGAATTAATCGATAACATTTTAAAATATATTCGCAAATATGAGAAAACATAACCTAAAGTGAGTTGAACAGTACTCGTATCTTTAAGTATTGAAGGGAACTTTATATGATATATTCCATTTAGGATTTGCGAATTTTTAAAAAGGTTTCAAAATAAGAAGATTCGAAAAGGTTTGTGTATGTGCGTCCTATGAGTAGCAACAAATAGTGGGTTCGAGTCTCGAGTAGGAGCGCATTTGAGGACTTGAAGACTTGCTCTTTAAACGGCATTGCACGAATTGTTCTATTATTATTATCATTATTAACTCCAAACAAGTTTACTCGTATTTCATACAATTGTCATTTTGAATTATCGATACACATAATCGAGTCCTACGGTTCTGTTCGCCTCAACAATACGAATTCAATTAAAATAATTCGTTTGACTTACAATACGAGTATGTGTACGAGTATTTTGAGATATCTGATAAATATTTAAATAAATTTGAGATATCTGATAAATATTTTGAGATATCTGATAGATATCTGATAATTGTGTTTGATCAGTGAGTACAGTTTAATAATGGATAGTGAATTTATAACGGTTAAATTCTTCTTCTTAATGTAGATATTGGGTATAATACGAGTATATGTTATAATGTTACGAAAATCATTCTTAGGCGGTACAGCGCTAACTGTTTCTCCACCTTTTAGCCAACCTTCTTGGCCTGCGATGTCATGCGGAGAGCTTCTGTCTTTCTACGAGTATCTACGGGATTCTGTTCCTGCCCATCCTGCCCACTCTTCCACATGGCCATGCCAGTAGCGCCTTTTTTCTGGTTTATCTGCCGATCTCCTCTGTCTCGCAGGTCAGTTAGATGCGAAAGTTTCTATCCATATTTCTGAAAGATTTACTTGCGATGGTCCGTAATATCCTCAACTCGAATAATCAATGAAGGCTTATTTTAGTTTTCAAGGCTTTGGTTTCAACATGGGTCACGAATAGAAATTCTGGCATCCTGTTATATCTGCTTACGGCGTGATAGGACGTATGTGTGTTCATGTATAATATATGGTATACTCATGCTTTATAACAAATGATCATTCGAATAAAAAAGTAATCCGAACCACATTGAATGCGTTTTGAAGTATCGAAAGAAAAATAATGACGTCTCGAAAGAAAAATAATGACGTCGTCTCAAAGGTTTTAACATAATGGAATGGAATTCTTAAAACTGTATTTAAGCGTGACATCACATTTTGATGTCAAACATTGAAACATAAAGAATTAGGCCATGAAAAATTTGCATCAGCTTTCATTGGGTGCGCTGAACTGTTCGATTACAATAGTTAGGCCTTAGTGCAGATATGTGTACAAATACGAGTATGAGGGTTCCATGCTAAATAATAAGTAATATTAATTTATAATTTGTTAAGAGTAAAGACACTGTTGTTTGGATAAGAAATTTCTATATATTTTTCCAGAAAATCATTCCCTGTGGTTACGACGTCCACCTTTTGACTTTTTGAGTACGTGACGTTATGCATCTATATTTATTTATATTGCCCCTTTTTGTGTTTTCTCGTTTAAATTTAAAGTTGAACGTGGACCGTAATATCAGCAAAAAAAAAATCATCCGCTAGTCCAGGAGTAATCCGTAAATGATATTTAATCGATGAGAAAGATCTCATAAGGCCTCTTATTGGATCTTTCGGGTAGGGATACCCCAGGATGGGATCAGCGCCATTCAGGGACACCTTTTACTCCCTGCGCCACCCGTCACTCAATATGCTCGACATTTGACCGCCGTTGGATGCGACATTCCCCTTCCGAAATAGCTCCCACCCCCGCCACTACTGTACATTATTAAAATATTGAAGAAAAAATGTTATTCTTTTCAGAAGTTTACTTTTACTTTGTGGAAATCCATATTAGTATATCTCATGGAAAAAACTATTTTATTACACTTACTATATAACATTTATCCCTGCGACATGCGACACGTAGGTATTTTATGCCGCGAGATTTTTTTTAATTGGTTGGATAAAAAAGCGTTTTTGATAATATTTTACTTGTTAAAAATATCCATTTATCATTAAAAAGCAAAGATATAAATATTTTTAAATGTTTTCTTTGAAAAATCTTTCTAGCTCTATCAGATGTGCTTTATCCTTATCGACATTTAAAATAACTTAAGAAGCATTATAGTATTTGTCTCAAAATACGAGTGCGAGTAATTCTAGTTTTTAACTTTTTAAGACTCCTATTCTAGTTCATATTCATATTTTGTTGATATTTATTTTAAATAATTATTTTTATGGGAGGTGCTTTGGTGTTGTGGAATAAATTAAGAAAGACTAGGAAAACAAATATTCAGTACTGATGTGAGTGGAAAGCGTATGAGAGGAAGACCAAGTAAAGTATGGTTGGATTAAGTGAATGATATTTTATAAGAAAGAAACGTAGAAGATGAGAGAAAACGTTGAAGTTCTTTGAGATGAGATGAGATGAGGTATGAATTTTGAAGAGGCAAACGATATGTGCCGAGATAAGAAAGTGAAGTGCTTCTCCACTCTGCCTATCCATGGCCAGGCGAGAAAATACTATAGCTCGTTGCTATATTTTTCTATATTTTCTCTAACATTATATTAATTGATCGAGTTTCTGGTACGGTCGTGGTCGTGGTCGTGGACACCGGTAATAATTATTTTATGAAATAAATCTAGTTATGTTTAAGTCAAAGAGTAAAATAAAAATACTCGTATGTTATGTATTAATTACTCGTAAGGCTATGCACTACTCGTATGTTATGCATTGATTCCCTCGGTTGTACGGTAACACACAACACGCTGCAGTTGGCCCGATATGGCCGTGAGCGTCGCGCGTCACTTCACAGGTCATCGTGAATTTCTGCCGACGCGACGCGCGAAGGAGAGATTATATTTTTGTTGCTACCAATTTTTTGGACAAAAAAAAATTACAATACTTTTTGTAAAATAGACTATCCTAAAACGGTCGAAAAATAATTTTTTGAAATGAGTTTGAAATAAAATAAGTGATAATCTTTTAGTAATAGAATTTATTCATTAAAGTAAAATCATTGAACCGTAAGAGTAAAAAAAGAAAATACATACAATTTTACCATCACGCCGTCTCCAATCAGGTTAAGCAGAAAGTAGAGGGCCAGGTTTTCCTACCGCACCTCACATTATTTACACCTCACCCTACATACATACTCGTACACCTTATAAAGCTACTACGATTTTTCTGATTTAGTGTATTTCCTTGTTTCAAAATATCATTAACTTAAACCAACCTCACTTATCTTGATCCTCTTCTACCACGCCTTCCTCTCATATTTAAATTGCATATTGATTTTTTTACCTTACTTAATTCGATCATTCCACGTGCTCAAACCATCATCTAACTCAACACAACAGCCTTAAATTCACATTTGTTCCTAATCGCTTTATTCCAAGATGTCTTTATTTGTATTTCAATGTAAAAAGTGTAATTTCATCAATTATTATATAATATATTACGAACAAATTTAAATATTAAAGTGTTCAATATATTTACATCTAAAATAATAAATTAGAAAAAATGTTTGGACTTGAAAAATAAATGAACACATGAAAAATAAACGTAACGTTTTGTGAACAATCTTAAGATTTTTACATAAAAATAAACCTAACGTTTTGTGAACGATCTTAAGATATTTACATAAAAATAAACCTAACGTTTTTTGAACGATCTTAAGATTTTTACATAAACAATTGTTTAACAATAATAAGAGAACTTAAATACAACGGCACTATTGTTAAATTAAAGTGTCATCATAAAACCATTTTACTCATAAATGTTATCATCAGCAGCTTCTATCAAAATGATATCTTGTCTGAGAAGAAGATGCAACACCGGTACGATATATTTTAAGTGAGCATTATTCCTAAACAAACCTTAAGGTTCACTAATCAACAGGTGATGACATAACCTGATTCAGTTGTCAGTTAGTCACCGCTCTTGTAAGACAAACAGGGCGACACTTAGTTGCGGAACAGTTCGAGAGTTAGGGTCGAACTCTCGGCAGGTCGGCAGGTCGGGAGTGCCGCAGGGTGTCATCTCGGGCCGTGACTTACCACTCAGCTATTACATTGGGGCAGGAATGGTAGGGGATAAGGGTCGCGGCTCCGCAAAGTGGGTCAGCCTCCGTGGAGGAAGTTTGGGCAAGGGAGGGGTTAAAATAGGCAGACAGTAAGGGGAACTCCGAGCTCGAAGATCTAACCTTGTTCCGAGCTAGTGTATGGGAGAATGCTACCACTCCACTTCAAAAAGCGATATGCGACCATTTATATTTTGAAATTTTACCAGTTAATTTTATTTTTTCTAATGTTTATATCAAGAAAAAGACGAAAAAAACACATTTTATGGAATAAATACAAAATTCAATACTTATATAAAAAATAAATATAATTTTAAACTCCCCTATGCAAATATAATTTATATAAATATAATTTATAAAGTTCAAAGTTCCTTCGCGAAGTATATTACGAGTACGAAGATTGAGAAGATATTTCGGTGCGAGAGTTGTACAACTAAATACTCATATTACTCGAGTTCTCCTGTACTCTACTCAGATTGCATACAATATACTCGTATTATAGTATATTGGTTAATGACTATTCCGCAGCCTCGGACTTTCTTGGACGCAGTCTTAATAACTCAAAAGGTTCTTTTAACGAGTGTTTTTGTTTATTTCAACTATCTTTATTTCGTTTTTGTTGAGGTGCTCGTTTATTTTGTTGAGGTGCTCGTTTATTTTGTTGAGGTGGTCGTTTATTTTGTTGAGGTGCTCGTTTATTTTGTTGAAGTGCTCGTTTATTTTGTTGAGGTGCTCGTTTATTTTGTTGAAGTGCTCGTTTATTTTTTATTCTATTTTTCTTCCTTATCGTTAACTTTTCTCTCAAACTTTCTGAGATATCTGAAAATTCGAGTATGTTGAAGTTTCGATATGCGTTTTTTATGTACATATGTCGGAGTGGATGAATTATACGAATATACAATAGTTTTGTTGGTAGGTGTGGTATGCACACACACGTACGTATAAAAGACAGTACATTGTAATTAATACATAAAACAATATTAATTATGTTATATAAATAATAAATTCAGATATACCAAAGTATTGCACCGTTTTTAAGATATTAATAAGTATTATTTTTGATAAACTCGGTATTTTTCAACATTTTGACAGCGTGAGTTTACTATGATTGCGTTTCTAGAACATGCCACATCATGGACCCTAACGTTTCTAGAATATGCCACATCATGGACCCTAACGTTTCTAGAACATGCCACATCATGGACCCTAACGTTTCTAGAACATGCCACATCATGGACCCTAACGCTTAAAAAAAGAATGTAAGTGATATACTCGTACTCTGAAAAAATGGTGAATGACACTTGAACCGTGGCTCGCAATAAACCTGAATTTGTTACTTTAATACTGAAAAGCAACAAAAAAGTTGTGTTTCGCCTCCAGAACCTTAAATCATCAGCGGCTTAAGGGACAACCGATCGCGAGAGCTGTATGACTATGTGGAAGTAAATAAAATAAATTAAATTTATTTTACATGAAAATATATCTCAACAACCATTAAGCCTCATCTGTAATAATTTCTTATAAAGGTGCGAGTATTGGCGATAAATCCGTAAGTAACCAACACCTTACTGCATGTACGGATTATGAATTGGCTCCTTTCAGGGCAGCTCAACCTGTATCGTCTTTATCTATGCCACAGGATAATAATCATCACAGAGTTGCAGCCCAAATTGTGGCAGGAGCGTGATCGATCCAACATTATTATAATAAAGCTACGAGTAGATTTTCATCTGGAGGAGAAATCGCCTCCCGTTCGGATCTCCGGGGAAGGGTGTCTAACCCGGAGAATCATGGCGAAAGAAATACTGGGAAAAATCAAACCAGGGTAAAACATTTTATCTTCGACACTTAAAATAACGACTGATATCGACAAAATTAAAAGTAATCGAATGGAGTGGAAATACACTTTGAGAATTACGCAAAAAATTGACTAAGGTGAAGAAAAGTTAACATTTTGAGTTGAAATAATGTCAAAGTGAGTGGATAAATAAAATATTACCCCTGCAGTATTCAGCACCACCGTGAATCCGTTAATATGGCGTGGGCGCGCGTGTCAGTTTAGTTCATGAGCTATGCTGGGCCGAAGTAAGGCGGAGAGCAGCCCAACTGGGCGAGAGGAAAATACGAGTAAGTCCACACGGTAGTGCTGATCAGTGCTATAACATACGTGTGCCGCTTGAATATCTTGTATTTCACAACGCTCGCGCTGGGGGTAGGACTAAAGGGGTTTATGGGTGAAAACACAATTCATAGCACATTTATCAACTTTGAAGAAAATCTATGAATGTCCCATATTTTTAATATGACAGAATCAGTTTAAGCAACGTTGATCTAGACTAGTTTTTTTTCAATAAATAATATATTATTATTAGCAAATTATTTTCAGAAAACGTTTTTTTATCGAGAAAATTGGTAAATTCAATTATAAACAAATTACAATAATTACATTAAAATAAAATTATCATTTTTTCAAATAGAACATAAATAAGGGAGATAAATAAATAAAAAAAAAACAAATATTTACCGTGACGCCGTAACCTAATGACATATTTCAATTTTCTTCCCGAGATATTTGGGCTTTATTATTGACGGAGACCCGAAAATCATACGTTAGTGCCCCGGTCCATTTTTTAAATAAAGGACTTTCGAGATATTTATGGCGAGTTTGAAACAAATTAAAATGGTAATCAACTCTCCATGATTTATTGATTGTGTATAACGAAAGTACAATACTCGTATATTACAATTTATCTGTTAAGATGTCGCTGTGCGTCAAATGTTGATTGATTACCCATGATATGATAACTTCATTTCAAGATGTTGAATTTATATTTTCGGTAAGTATTTTTTTATTTTGTATAACTATGCAATTACAATGCCAAAAGACTTAATCAGCTGACATTTAAAATTATGAATAAAAATGATTGATTCTCTATAAAATGCAATTATGTGTTAAAAAAAACAAAAAAATAGTTTAAGTAACAAAAGGTTTCCGACAAATAAAGTCAGATATACACGTGAAACATACTCGTATGTGTACTACAAAACATCTCCGAACAAAAACACAATCCTTGAAAAAAATCATATTGTTTACTCTAGTAATTTTGAGATACACAATCAGTTGATTAGATCAGAGTATACGAGTATAACACGAACATGATTAGATCAAAGTATACGAGTATAGCACGAACATGATTAGATCAGAGTATACGAGTATAACACGAACATGATTAGATCAGAGTATACGAGTATAACACGAACATGATTAGATCAGAGTATACGAGTATAACACGAACATGATTAGATCAGAGTATACGAGTAACACGGACATGAGAATAAATAACTACTAGTAACACGTTTAGTATCAGCAAAGCTCAAAAAGGTTAATCAAAACTAGAGAATATACTTAAAGGCTTATCATTTGTGATGTCACCCTTGTTACCCTTGTTACCCGATTTAAATACTCGTATGTGCTCAACATCGGTGAGTTGAACAAATTTATTCGATTATTTTGAATAATTTTTCCCTGTGGGTTACACAAACCCTGTCTGATATCAGATGTAAAAAATAAATTAAGTAGAATTGTTTAGAATAATATTACGTGACTACAAAACTACTTCTTGGACTGATTTGTTTATCAAATAGCTCTTCTATTGTAGAACAATACTGAGTAAGATACGAGCACTCGTTAAAGAAGTAGCTAGCGTGCTGCGTGCTGCGTGCTGCGTGCTGCGTGCACCTTTTACAAAAAGCGTCTACCCTGTCCTTACATGCGGTTCTCATGCTAAATTAATTGAACGCTTTCATTACTTACCGCCCACTCTCCTGTCCTTAAACGAACTTCCTTCTTCCCGTCGCCCTCACTTGGCGGCTACGAGTATAAGACTGAACTGAACTGAAGTGTCAAAAGAGATATAGCAAATGTGATGACAAATCACCTATTGAATTATACTATATAATGCTGGGTGCGCCTCTGTCGCCGCGTGCCCTCGCCGAGGCGCAGGCAGCCGCAGGCCCACACCCTGCGCCCCGCACTCGCTGCGAGCTGAATGAGGCGCGCGACTCCTGAATAATTCAATGCCTCTCTCATATTTACAAGTGGAACCTGCTTTATCCCGCATTACGATGTAAATATTAAAAATTACGATGCCTGTTTGCAAAGATTCGTAACTTTTTATTACAGGAAACTACTTGCATTGAATGAAAATGTTAGTCAATTTTATTGTATCATTTATGGTTAAAGCGTATGCACTGTGAAGGTTTAAAAACATTGTATTTTGTTCAATAAAACACTTTTCCACTTAAGATAATGGTATGTTCCTACCGGTTTCAAGATTTTCTCTTATCACCAGTGAAGCACAAACAAGACTGAATGATGGCCGGTTTAGCCCGACAGACTAGACGCATCTAACGGTATTTAGTTAAATTTAAGATGCGTGTAGACTTCTTTAAGTGAAAAAAAACTGTTTATTTGAACAAATTACCAATTTTTGTACAATACAATATGTTAAATATGAAATACAATAAAGATTTCAACAAGTTGAGTTATAAAAGAGTGCCATGTTTCGGACAATAAATACTTGAAAAATGTTTAGTAAAACCCTAACATAATTACGATAAAAGTTGCGCGAAGAAGACGCATCCACGTATAATACCCGAAGAAAATGTAGGTTTAACATATGGCATGTACTCGTACGGGTAAGGTAACATACGCGGACGCTGGGCCAATCCATCAAGACATGGACAACAACAACTCTTCTAGTCTTGTGGAAAGCAAAAAAAGCTAACCCCACAAAATAGAGGAGAGCTGCGAGTAAACATGATAATATGTTAGTGATGTGGAAATGTTTCTTATATAGTATTGTAGAACAATAGGTGTTCGATGAGGAAAAAAACCGCCAAAACTTATTTTTATTTATTTTACAAAATACTATCGTACGAAAAAATAACAAATATTAAAAAAAATATATTTTTTTGTTACATCTAAACAGTTATTGTTGCATCTAACAAAATAATTGAAACAAAAAAAAAACCATTGTTCGTTTTATTGAAGTGAAACTTCTATATGTGCGATAGGGCGAATCGGCCCGGACGTCACGAAAAGTGAAACGGTGTATTATATTGTACTATTATTTTATTATTAACAAATCATTATTTATGTTATTAAATATTATATTTATTAATAAATTATTTAAATATTATTAATTATTTATTATTAATAATAATTAATATTATTTTAATTTTATTAAGTGTATTATATTATTAATAAAATTATTATTGAAATTATTATTTACTATCGAAAAAAAAGTATTTAATTAAGAGAGATTTTCTTGAATTAAATTCCACACAACCATTTCCTAATCCTAAAAAAAATCGTTAACAAATAGAAAAAAAACAATGCATAAAATCGACATTTCCTAGGAGCTAAGAAGTTTCACTTCTACCACGGGAGAGTCTCACGCATCTGTTTTTTTTTTAATCTATTCAAAGGTTTCAGCTTCAAATGTATGCATATCCACATAAGAGTATTTAACAAAAAAATACTTTGTTTTTCCACTAGGTTTAGTTTCATTTCTATGTATAATATTACTTTGTTTTTCCACTAGTATTAGTTTGATTTATATGTATATGTATGGGGAAAAAAAACATCTACTTGACAAAAGTTTTCGTCAAATATATATTTTTAAATTGAAAAATCTTCAAATATATATTTTTAAAATATGCTAAAATAGTTTCGCGAGAAATGTAAAAATACGAGTGTTTCAACCACATGTGTTATTTGTTCTGTGAAAATATCTTATGTCCTTAAAAATCTAAATAAAATAAAATGGTATTTTGAAATCAAATAAAACTGGTCCAAGTGTTGAAATTCGTTCAAATAACAAGAAAAGCTGAAACATACAATACGAGTACAATACGAGTAGAAAGTTTTCAGCTTTTAGATTTTGGTTTTTGTGGCTCTATTTATTTAGCACTTCTTCTCAAAAACAATCAGGTTTATTGTCAGTTGGCAATGTCTTCCGACCAACCAGACAAACAAGAAAATTACATGCTCGTAGAAATACTCACCTGTACAAATGCACAAACAATATGTAATACATATTATTTAGACTTTAGTGTTGGAAAAAGAAGAAAGGTGTTTTTAGCAGTAAAATATATAAGCAAATGTGTTTAATCGTTAAATATCATATGCAAACAAATGCGTTTAATCGAATGAACTATTTTTTTCTTAATAAAAAAGGAATATATTTTTTTATACAACCGTGCAGGGTTTTGAACAGTGAAATCTCCCATTTTCTTGAAATTTATTTTAAACTTACATATTTTAGTATTTGAAAATGGTTGATGTTTTCTGGCGCACCAAAATCAGCAAACTACACACTCCCGAGCTTTTGCAGAGAATATGTTGTGCCATCAGCTCTACACGCTTCTGAGATAAACTCAAAAGTGTGATCAAAACTATAATACGTGATGCGCGCCCTTCCCCTCTCCTACCCTCCCCTCCCCTCCCCTCACGGCACCCATGATCAAGCTACCATTACTCATCCTTAAATAAAGCGCGTCTCTTTAACCACTTGTAGATTTTACTGAAAAGACTTCCATTGTTTTTGATTCTGCGTTCGTTTCGAATAAAAGTACAAAGATCATTCAATTTTGTATCGCATTGTCTTCAAAGTTATAAATTACGTTTATTGTTTCAGATTTAAAGTTTTTTTTTTCATCACATTTTACGTGAAGATTTTCAACAAAAAACTTCGTTCAAAAGTATTACAATAGTAAGTGCTTTTTAATTATTTTTGTTCAGTACTTTTTTTAAATTTTAATAAGATTTTTTTGGTTAATGATTTTTTAGCGGTATGTTTCTTATCTGAAGAGATGATGATAGTAGTTGTTGGTAAATAAATAAAATACGTCAATTAGCAATGCGGAAGGAGAGAGTGAATGAATGTTTTATTTATCGGTATGTGGGTATTTATACATTTCAGAATGGGCGCGGGAGTGCGCCCGCGATATATTTTTATCTCGCTTCTGTGCGTGCAGAAATGGTCGATTGAAGTATTGTAGACATCGTAAATAGTATTGTGGGTAAACAATTTGTTTACGGAACCGGCGAGACAGCGTGATGCGTTCTCTTTCTACTGTGGAATGTATCGTAAATAGTATTGTGGGTAAACAATTTGTTTACGGAACCGGCGCGAAGTTCGGCCGCGTCAATGTTTTGGTATGTGACCTTTGGACATATCCAAAGGTCGTTTCGTCGGTCGTTGACCGTATGTGTTGACAATATTCAGCGACGACCGTGGTTCCCACAATTTGTTTTAAATCCATATAAAATAATAAGTGAAACATATTTTTAAATTAATGGTTACCAACAATGCATTGCACTATTGACATTGTGTTACATTTTTTTGTGAACAATACAACGAGGTTGGATTATTTCCATGTAGCAATGTCTTCCAGCCTACCAGAAAGATGCTAAAAAGGTCGTGAGTAAAAACCAAACTGGAAATTTTAAAAATAAAACGGGGTTCAACGGGAGTTAAACTCGTGACCCCGGGCTGGGAGACAAGAGTCTTACCAGCTAGGCCAGAAGGTCGTTGTTACATTAGAATTAAATTAAATAGTACTTACAGTGTAAATGAGCTGAATTTATACTCATAAATATGCATGTGTCAGTGAACTGTAATTCATAATGTATCAATCTATGATAAGATCTGAAAATAATTGATCAATCGACGAGGCTACAGCATACGGGTAAGATGAAGCCAGATAATCCGTACTGTAACCCGGACCAAAGCAACGGGGGTACAACAATAACATAATGTATCAATCTATGATAAGATCTGAAAATATTGATCAATCGACGAGGCTACAGCATACGGGTAAGATGAAGCCAGAGAATCCGTACTGTAACCCGGACCAAAGCAACGGGGGTACAACAATAACATAATGTATTAATCTATGATAAGATCTGAAAATAATTGATCAATCGACGAGGCTACAGCATACGGGTAAGATGAAGCCAGATAATCCGTACTGTAACCCGGACCAAAGCAACGGGGGTACAACAATAACATAATGTATCAATCTATGATAAGATCTGAAAATATTGATCAATCGACAAGGCTACATCATACGGGTAAGATGAAGCCAGACAATCCGTACTGTAACCCGGACCAAAGCAACGGGGGTACAACAATAACATAATGTATCAATCTATGATAAGATCTGAAAATAATTGATCAATCGACGAGGCTACAGCATACGGGTAAGATGAAGCCAGACAATCCGTACTGTAACCCGGACCAAAGCAACGGGGGTACAACAATAACATAATGTATCAATCTATGATAAGATCTGAAAATAGTTGATCAATCGACGAGGCTATAGCATACGTGTAAGATGAAGCCAGACAATCCGTACTGTAACCCGGATCAAAGGAACGGGGGTACAACAATAACAATGGACGAAAACGTATAAGTATCGATAGCGAAATGGCCAATTCCTACGAAGAATCTCGATGCATGGTAAATATTTGAACAGCAGAATTTCATTTAAAAGGACCTAGAACTTTAGAGATTTTCAGCAGAATTTTCGATAAAGATCGCTGCCTGCAAATTAAAGCAAACAGTAAGCGCATGCACTCGGTGAAGTCGACGCGAATGGAAGATTGGGGTTCAAGACATAACCGTAGCGCGTTGCGGAGAAAACGTTAGAGCGAATGTATGTCTATGAGCATTCCTCGTCTGCAGGGATAGTTCGTGACTTCCTGACACTGCTGTTATCTCCTGGAAAGGAGGAAGGATAACAGTATTGAGGGCAAAATTAACATATACGAGTTTACCCTAAATACAGAAAAGCTATTACAGTTTTTTACATACATATATTTACCATGAAATACGCCAAATTGTTCTAATTGTAGTTTTTTTTCTCGAGATAATGGATATTTATGGATGTAAGTCAAAAAAACTAAAAAATCGATAAGCTAAATATTGAAATTTTTCAATTCAAAAGTATGTTAAAAAAATTGACATTATTTGTAATGATTGTAGTTTGTTAGAAATACGAGTACATGATATGCAGCAATTAAATAAATATTTTCGTTTTTCACTCACTTTTGAAGACTTCGCTGGATCGGATCGGACCGGATCGGACCGGATCGGACCGGATCGGACCGGATCAGACCGGATCGGACCGGATCGGATCACCCGCCGATCCTCTACATAAGTGAATACACCGATAGTTCTGCCTACTCGTATTATGAGAATGTTGAAACAACATAAAATAATTGTTTCATTTCTGCTTAAAAGTACATTTAGTTTAAGGAGGTATTCTTCTCTAGAGGAGTGAATTTCGGGCGTTTTTTCAGACTAAATAAAAAAAAACTTAAAATATTCTTCCTATACATTTTTTACAGTTTGTTTATTGATGATTTGAGAATGTACAAAAAAAAATATAATTTAAATTCAAGATGTTATCAGCTGTTATATCTTATCGTAAAAATAGGGGGTGAGCCGGTGGACATAATTGGAACCCTTTTGTAAATTTGAAACAAAAATCATAGACAGTTTCTTAATAAAAAGATTGTCGTTATAGTTGGAACCAAAGAGAAAAAATTTTTTTTACCCTTTTATATTTAAAAAAAAATAGTAAAAAAAATAGTTTTGAATTTTTCAAAGTAGGGACGATATATTATAAAAACATATATCAAAGTTTTTCACCGAATTTGAAGGTAATTGGTTGAATAGAACTTCAGGTCTAAAAAAGTAGTTTCGAGAAAAACGTGTTTAAAGTTTTGAAATTATTGTCTCAGTCATTCCGGTGCGGCGTAATTCCTGTCTTATTTATAGCTATAACTTCGTTAATATTGAGAATTTTAAAATTTCCTTTTGAGAACATATTTTTGAAGATCTAAACTTAAAGAATATGCAAAAAAAAAGATTTTTTCAAATTTCTAGAGTAGAATTAAGGAAAACTATGAAAAATATTTTATTACTCGTACATTGTATACCAAAAGAAGTGAGATGTGCCTACGAGTACATACTCGTAGATGTACTTACGAGTATATAAACGTGTATAGATGTAGAATATGCTAAAGATTGCCTACGCCAATAAAGGAATGGTACTCGTATGATAGTGTGTGTGTCTGGAGAAGTTTAAGAACTCACGAATCGAGAGATGTTATTTTTTTAAATGTGTAGTAACTTCCAGAAGCCCCCATTATGTAATGGGGGCTTCTGGAAGTTAATTATTATTTTCTTATAATATTATAAGACACCTTCGTGGACTATTTGGTAAGATGTTTGGATTTGAAACAGGAGTTCCAGGCTGAGTTCTCGGTGCCACTCACTCTCACGTACTAGACGTGTGTGAAAGTAACAGTAACATAAATGACGTTGTTACCTCTTCTATTGCGGTAGTACCATATTTCTAACGCGTGTGATTATAAACGACTAACCTAGTTTAGTACATAAACCAGTGATTCTAAGCCTGATACGAAGGCTCAATCCATAGAGTCAAAGGCAATTTTATGCGCCGTCCACGTTCTGATAAGTTGAAGGGTACTGTACTACTTAAATTCATAAATTACCGTAAAATATACCAATTTTTTTAGCATAAATACATGTTGCACATAGAGAAAAAAAATGATCGATGCAATTTGGCTGAAGGACAAAACCCTGCGCAAGCAGCCGTAAAGACCCGGAAACAGTCTACGTGCGAGTACACTGTGTTTCGGATTATTTAAACTATTATTTCGAATGTTTGTATTGTTATATGTTACATACATTTAAGTATTCAATATTTGAGGAGCGTAAATTAATCGAAGCATTTCTACACTTTTTTTTATCGAAACTGAATATTAACAAACGAACTGATGCGGCCCTCCCCTCCATACACGGTCCGGCGCAAACACAATGCACAATGCACTGACTGTACGAGTATTCTTAAAGCGAGATGCACTGCCGCAATTTCCGCTTGTCTCGGCCAAGCGCCGTCAACAAAGCAAACTCATTTCTTTGGAACGCTTCTATTCCTGTTATATACAAAAGTTCTACTAAATCTGAAAAAATATAATTTTTAACATTTCTATTATTTTATAGTTTTTAATGTTTGAAATGTTTTATCAGACCTGCTTCAAGAATTTTGAGTTTATTTACTCGTGCATGAAGATAATTGGATATGTCAGAGAGAATGAAATGAATAGAATTGTATTATAACTATTAACTCGTGCATGGAGATATCAGAGAGAATGAAGTAAATACAATTGTATTATAATTATTTTTGAAGTCACTGAACCACGA
Source organism: Odontocerum albicorne (assembly GCA_949825065.1). Classification (NCBI taxonomy): domain Eukaryota; kingdom Metazoa; phylum Arthropoda; class Insecta; order Trichoptera; family Odontoceridae; genus Odontocerum; species Odontocerum albicorne. Next base: position 34,839,156 of record OX463859.1, on the reverse strand, counting down.
TTTCCGAGACTTTGTACATTTTTAAGGTGTTTAACTGCTACATGGAGTTCTCGAGTTCGATTTCAGATTTTTTCCTTAAAAATAAAAATAGCGCCGTTTCGGGACAAAAGGTAGAAACATGTGTAGAGGGGGTTAATTTAATTAGTGGAATAACAAAGTAATTGTAAAATATTTAAAAATGGAGTTCAACAAAGTGAAAACCTTAACCTTAGATCAGTTCGACAATTGACATGTTTTTCTAGCGCGGGTCACAGAAAAAATATTTAAGATAGAAATAAAATTGTCAACTTTTTAAAGGTTATAAACAAATTTAAACATGTCACGAATAAATAGCTCGCGCGATGAATTTCATTTTAAAAATAAATGTAAATTGATGCGCTTTTAATTGATGTGTCAACAAACAAGCGTATATAATAAAGTATTTTTGTTTGAAAAAGTTATTTGTTATTCAAACAAAAGCCGTCCACTTATTTGCAATCAACATTAGATCTAAATAATAAATTCATCGGATTTTCCCATTCCGTTCTTTTCCATAATAGTTGACTCATTAGTATTTCTCAAAGGGAAAGATACATAAATTAATGAACCGAGTCAGTCTGGAACCGAATGGACGGATTTTTCTGTGTAACTTTATTGTTTCGTGTGTTTCAGAGGACGTGGCCTAATTAAAGGGAGTCCAATGTAAGCCTGTTTCTGTTTAACTGTGTCATTTAAATAACGCAAACAGATGATTACAACTGACTACAATACGAGTACGTCTAGTTAAGTTGTGCCTGCTCCAAATAACAAGTACCGACTGTCCGCTATCCCAAAGTGGAACTTTTCAGGAAGTACTCGTATTGTGTCCTTAACGTTACCAATATTGTTTTCAAATCCACTCCCTGCCCTGCCCTGGCCTGGCCTGGCATTGTTGTCATCGAGAAGAAGAAAATACTGACTCGTGTCTCGCATCATAAAAAATTAACAATCGCCAGAGTAAAATACTCGTAAACCTATCAGGCCCCAAAACCATGCAATGAGATACCGAATTCATTTAAGGCAAAATAATGCGAACAAACGCAGGCAGTGAATCGGTGCGTGGTTGTTATTGCGACAGGAGTTTGAGTACTAGAGCCTGTAGGAGGGTTTATTTGTGGTGAAGAAATGAGCGATCTCTTAACTGTGGAGTGTTTTTGTTTGATGATTATATGCGAGACATTGTGGGATGAAATTTGGATTTATCTGAAACGATGAAGTACGCCAAGAGTATACTTACGTGATATATGCTTACGTGACATAATAACGTCTTATAACTTATCAAGTTGGTAGGTAAGAGATAATGACAGAGGAATTAAATAATAAATCAACAATCACTTAAAATCATCAACTTATTTTCCGGGTGAAAATGTCCTCTGTAAGATACAGGCAAATGTCTAATTTAATGAGGACACGAAAAATGTAAGGCAATAAGCCCTATGAATCGAATGTCGACTTTAAATTACCTGTTTTTATTTTGTGTGTTTTTATAAACTTTGTATTCATACTCGTACAATTACTTTTTTTGTAAATAAATAAATAGAATAGCTTCTGGAGATTTATTGATCAGTTGATTTAACCGCTCTGAAGATTTATTGACATTCTGTTGATTTAATCACTTCTGAAGATTTATTGGTGATCAGTTGATTTAACCGCTTCTAGAGATTTATTGGCGATCGTTGATTTAATCGCTTCTGAAGATTTATCGGTCTGGAAACATTATCTTCAAATTTTCCAAAAACTCTGTTTTCCAAACTATTTTTATTAAATTTTATGTGACATAAAGTACTCTACGTTATCATAGCACGGTCATAGCACGGCAGTGGTCACCGTTCACAGTTATATTTACCGCAGCATCTTAAAAAAATTAAGTCCTTCACACAACGAGATCAAATTCCATACCATATTCGTATTTTGCCAAGTTGTAATGGTAGCTGATATTCGTATTCTGCCAAGTTGTAATGGTCGCCGATATTTGTATTCTGCCAAGTTGTAATGGTCACCGATATTTGTATTCTGCCAAGTTGTAATGGTCGCTGATATTCGTATTCTGCCAAGTTGTAATGGTCGCTGATATTCGTATTCTGCCAAGTTGTAATTTTATTTATTTATTTATTTATTATTACACATGACAAGAAATATACATAATTTGCAAAAAAAAACAACGGGTAATTTAATTTGGGCATACATTATTTTAATGGATAATGGTAATGGTCGCCGATATTTGTATTCTGCCAAGTTGTAATGGTCACTGATATTTGTATTCTACCACGTTGTAATGATCGCCGATATTTGTATTCTGCCAAGTTGTAATGGTCGCTGATATTCGTATTCTGCCAAGTTGTAATGGTCGCTGATATTCGTATTCTGCCAAGTTGTAATTTTATTTATTTATTATTACACATGACAAGAAATATACATAATTTGCAAAAAAAAAAACAACGGGTAATTTAATTTGGGCATACATTATTTTAATGGATAATGGTAATGGTCGCCGATATTTGTATTCTGCCAAGTTGTAATGGTCACTGATATTCGTATTCTACCACGTTGTAATGGTCGCCGATATTTGTATTCTGCCAAGTTGTAATGGTCGCTGATATTCGTATTCTGCCAAGTTATAATGGTCACTGATATAAATACATTGAAGAACTTAGCTTTCGAATAGCTTTTGTTTTATTAATTAATAAAATGGGTTTCGTAAAAGTTTCAATAAAAATGACCTCGCTGAGTCAGTGTCCCGCGTGTGATGTAAATGTCCAAGCCTAGTCAGTGTCCCGCGTGTGATGTAAGTATACAAGCCTAGTAAGTGTCCCGCATGTGATGTAAGTGTCCAAGCCTAGTCTGTGTCATGCGTGTGATGTAAGTGTCCAAGCCTAGTCAATGTCCTGCATGTGATGTAAGTGTCCAATCCTTGTCATTTTTGTAACTTTGACTAAAACAATTTATAAAGAATTATTTTTTTAAGTCTATATCCACGAACCATTGATTGGATCATACACGAGTTTTCGGCAAAAAATATAACTCTTAAATATACCACCGAAATACTCATTTGTTAGCATATGTTGTAATGTAAGCATTGATGGAAATCGCAGCAAAAACATAAAATATTATTTTACACAACCGTAAAGTGAGAGTAATTAAGATTTGAATGATAATCAACATGAATATAATAGAAGTTAACAGATAATCAACATGATTATGACAGAAGTTAACAGATAATCAATATGATTATAACAGAATGCTTGACAAGCAGTGAAACCATTTGACCACGAATGACAAAATTTCCGATGAATGTCAATAATTTGAGAATGTTTCAGCAAATGTCATATATTTCTTGACTTGTGTATCATTTTCATATAATTAGGTTAATATTGTGATCTAAAAACGATTTGTTTACAAAACTAGTAGATTAACAAAAAATATTCGTTAACATTATTTTTTTGATAAAGAATTTTTTGATAAAGAAAGCTACTCGTAACATATTTGTTTTGTATTTGCAATGCTGAAATATTAATAATATTTTCAATTATATAAACATATATAATATTTGACAGCAAATTTTGAATAAAGAAAAACTTTTATCGCAGGGAAAAATGTTTTGATAAACATTTTACCTACTCGTAGTTTGTTAAAACTTGCTTTGAGATTTTTTACACATTTCAATATTTTGTAGAGAATGGTTTGTCTCAGTAGCGACATTTGTTTCAGAATTCATCGATTATAATTTTTCCTCGGAACTTGTTAAATTTTTTTTTCATTATACTCCCTTTGCGTTATAACGTACCCGCTTTTATAGAAATTTCGTACGCAAAAAACGATTTAACCTATTAAAACATATGTTTATTTTTTTCAAAATATGCATCAGCATATATCAACCCTTATTCTTAGCAAAAATTCCATTTTAATATAAGATCTGTGTTCCTAATTTTTGTTCACTACTGATATAAATTCCGACTTGAATATCCCATACTATTATATCAGCGTCATACCTGGTTATAAATTCCGACTTGAATATCCCATACTATTATATCAGCGTTATACCTGGTTACAAATTCCGACTTGAATATCCCATACTATTATATCAGCGTCATACCTGGTTATAAATTCCGACTTGAATATCCCATACTATTATAGATATATACGCTGATATAAATTCCGTCTTGAATATCCCATACTATTATATCAGCGTCATACCTGGTTATAAATTCCGACTTGAATATCCCATACTATTATATCAGCGTTATACCTGGTTATAAATTCCGACTTGAATATCCCATACTATTATATCAGCGTCATACCTGGTTATAAATTCCGACTTGAATATCCCATACTATTATAGATATATACGCTGATATAAATTCCGTCTTGAATATCCCATACTATTATATCAGCGTCATACCTGGTTATAAATTCCGACTTGAATATCCCATACTATTATATCAGCGTCATACCTGGTTATAAATTCCGACTTGAATATCCCATACTATTATAGATATATACGCTGATATAAATTCCGTCTTGAATATCCCATACTATTATATCAGCGTCATACCTGGTTATAAATTCCGACTTGAATATCCCATACTATTATATCAGCGTTATACCTGGTTATAAATTCCGACTTGAATATCCCATACTATTATATCAGCGTCATACCTGGTTATAAATTCCGACTTGAATATCCCATACTATTATAGATATATACGCTGATATAAATTCCGTCTTGAATATCCCATACTATTATATCAGCGTCATACCTGGTTATAAATTCCGACTTGAATATCCCATACTATTATATCAGCGTCATACCTGGTTAGCATGCGTTTTTAGCATTCAAGATGTCGTGTTAGCATCCAAGATGTCGTGGATTTGATTTGAGTTATATTATAAATTTTAATAAAAAGAAATATTATTAATTCTTAATATAGCATAATGACCACAAGAACGACGTATGTTAAATCATGCTTCCCTACGAAGTGACTCATTTATACCTATAAAGTTGATTAAGGAGTTAAATCCTCAATTTGTCCTTCGCGATATGGAAGATATTGATATAAGAAAATTGATTCAATAAAGTAATTAAGTGTGCGAGTGGTGATGCTCTTAAAATCTCAATTTGTAAATTCGGTATCGAAAACAATCACGATGCTATGAATGATTGGTACATAAAACAAAAGTTTAGGTGAACAGTTTCTGCGTGTTAATTTATTGAATTTCTTTTTCCTATTCAATGTAAACATAAAGTTGTTTTATTTCTTTGAACGAAACCAATAAAACGTGGGTAAGGAAACATTTGAAGGAACTCGGCCCAGCGATAGTATTCGCTTTTTTATTGTTCGGCCCTCGCACCCGGAGCAGTCGCGGTTAATGCCTGTGACATGAAGTGCCTTCTCTCCTAAATTATCAGGGAAAGAGGAAAAGTTTTTACCTTCATTATCCTGTTTAATGGGCCCCACTGCCCGCCGCCCCGTGTCTTTATTGCTCCCTCCTCCCTACACACCCACACGGCACAAGAACTTACACGACCGGCTTAACTCGTAAAAAAGCGGTTATTAACTCATTACTGCCTAAAATTTTATTAATCAAACGTTAAGTATAATATTTGTATTTTCTAATATATGACGTTGCGTTTTCACCCTTCGTCTTTATAGTTCTGAGTTACCAGTGACATGACAGCAGAATATGTACACATATCATACATGTATTTTAACTTTAACAACTCGTCGAATACAACATGTACCATATACCATCATACCATTTCCCTGCCAGAGTAGGCAGAGTTTCCTACCTCTTCACACATATCCTTAGTCTCTGCTACATCCGTACAACTTCTACAATTTTTCTGACTTTCTATGTTTCCTTCTTTCTGAATATCATTCACCTTGTCCAACTATACTTTTCTTGGTCTTCCTTTCACACGTCTTCCATTCACATTTGCACTGACGGTTTCAAAAATCAAATATGTATGAAAATTGTGCTATTCAACCCTTTATAGAGCATACACTAACACATACACAATTGTAATAAATTATTTCCACCTATTCCTGGCTTTATTATATTATATTATATTATATTATATTATATTATATTATATTATATTATATTATATTATATTATATTATATTATATTATATTATATTATATTATATTATATTATATTATATTATATTATATTATATTATATTATATTATATTATATTATATTATATTATATTATATTATATTATATTATATTATATTATATTATATTATATTATATTATATTATTTTATATTATATTATATTATATTATATTATATTATATTATATTATATTATATTATATTATATTATATTATATTATATTATATTATATTATATTATATTATATTATATTATATTATATTATATTATATTATATTATATTATATTATATTATATTATATTATATTATATTATATTATATTATATTATATTATATTATATTATATTATATTATATTATATTATATAATATTATATTATATTATATTATATTATATTATATTATATTATATTATATTATATTATATTATATTATATTATATTATATTATATTATATTATATTATATTATATTATATTATATTATATTATATTATATTATATTATATTATTATATTATATTATATTATATTATATTATATATATATATTATATTATATTATATTATATTATATTATATTATATTATATTATATTATATTATATTATATTATATTATATTATATTATATTATATTATATTATATTATATTATATTATATTATATTATATTATATTATATTATAATATATTATATTATATTATATTATATTATATTATATTATTATATTATATTATATTATATTATATTATATTATATTATATTATATTATATTATATTATATTATATTATATTATATTATATTATATTATATTATTTTATATTATATTATATTATATTATATTATATTATATTATATTATATTATATTATATTATATTATATTATATTATATTATATTATATTATATTATATTATATTATATTATATTATATTATATTATATTATATTATATTATATTATATTATATTATATTATATTATAAGATATTATATTATATTATATTATAATATATTATATTATATTATATTATATTATATTATATTATATTATATTATATTATATTATATTATATTATATTATATTATATTATATTATATTATATTATATTATATTATATTATATTATATTATATTATATTATATTATATTATATTATATTATATTATATTATATTATATTATATTATATTATATTATATTATATTATATTATATTATATTATATTATATTATATTATATTATATTATATTATATTATATTATATATATTATATTATATTATATTATATTATATTATATTATATTATATTATATTATATTATATTATATTATATTATATTATATTATATTATATTATATTATATTATATTATATTATATTATATTATATTATATTATATTATATTATATTATATTATATTATATTATATTATATTATATTATATTATATTATATTATATTATATTATATTATATTATATTATATTATATTATATTATATTATATTATATATATTATATTATATTATATTATATTATATTATATTATATTATATTATATTATATTATATTATATTATATTATATTATATTATATTATATTATATTATATTATATTATATTATATTATATTATATTATATTATATTATATTATATTATATTATATTATATTATATTATATTATATTATATTATATTATATTATATTATATTATATTATATTATATTATATTATATTATATTATATTATATTATATTATATTATATTATATTATATTATATTATATTATATTATATTATATTATATTATATTATATTATATTATATATATTATATTATATTATATTATATTATATTATATTATATTATATTATATTATATTATATTATATTATATTATATTATATTATATTATATTATATTATATTATATTATATTATATTATATTATATTATATTATATTATATTATATTATATATATTATATTATATTATATTATATTATATTATATTATATTATATTATATTATATTATATTATATTATATTATATTATATTATATTATATTATATTATATTATATTATATTATATTATATTATATTATATTATATTATATTATAAGATATTATATTATATTATATTATAATATATTATATTATATTATATTATATTATATTATATTATATTATATTATATTATATTATATTATATTATATTATATTATATTATATTATATTATATTATATTATATTATATTATATTATATTATATTATATTATATTATATTATATTATATTATATTATATTATATTATATTATATTATATTATATTATATTATATTATATTATATTATATTATATTATATTATATTATATTATATTATATTATATTATATTATATTATATTATATTATATTATATTATATTATATTATATTATATTATATTATATTATATTATATTATATTATATTATATTATATTATATTATATTATATTATATTATATTATATTATATTATATTATATTATATTATATTATATTATATTATATTATATTATATTATATTATATTATATTATATTATATTATATTATATTATATTATATTATATTATATTATATTATATTATATTATATTATATTATATTATATTATTATATTATATTATATTATATTATATTATATTATATTATATTATATTATATTATATTATATTATATTATATTATATTATATTATATTATATTATTATATTATATTATATTATATTATATTATATTATATTATATATTATATTATATTATATTATATTATATTATATTATATTATATTATATTATATTATATTATATTATATTATATTATATTATATTATATTATATTATATTATATTATATTATATTATATTATATTATATTATATTATATTATATTATATTATATTATATTATATTATATTATATTATATTATATTATATTATATTAAATTATATTATAATATATCATATCATATCATATCATATCATATCATATCATATCATATCATATCATATCATATCATATCATATCATATCATATCATATCATATCATATCATATCATATCATATCATATCATATCATATCATATCATATCATATCATATCATATCATATCATATCATATCATATCATATCATATCATATCATATCATATCATATCATATCATATCATATCATATCATATCATATCATATCATATCATATCATATCATCATATCATATCATATCATATCATATCATATCATATCATATCATATCATATCATATCATATCATATCATATCATATCATATCATATCATATCATATCATATATCATATCATATATCATATCATATATCATATCATATATCATATCATATATCATATCATATATCATATCATATATCATATCATATATCATATCATATATCATATCATATATCATATCATATATCATATCATATATCATATCATATATCATATCATATATCATATCATATATCATATCATATATCATATCATATCATATCATATCATATCATATCATATCATATCATATCATATCATATCATATCATATCATATCATATCATATCATATCATATCATATCATATCATATCATATCATATCATATCATATCATATCATATCATATCATATCATATCATATCATATCATATCATATCATATCATATCATATCATATCATATCATATCATATCATACTATATCATATCATATCATATCATATCATATCATATCATATCATATCATATCATATCATATCATATCATATCATATCATATCATATCATATCATATCATATCATATCATATCATATCATATCATATCATATCATATCATATCATATCATATCATATCATATCATATCATATCATATCATATCATATCATATCATATCATATCATATCATATCATATCATATCATATCATATCATATCATATCATATCATATCATATCATATCATATCATATCATATCATATCATATCATATCATATCATATCATATCATATCATATCATATCATATCATATCATATCATATCATATCATATCATATCATATCATATCATATCATATCATATCATATCATATCATATCATATCATATCATATCATATCATATCATATCATATCATATCATATCATATCATATCATATCATATCATATCATATCATATCATATCATATCATATCATATCATATCATATCATATCATATCATATCATATCATATCATATCATATCATATCATATCATATCATATCATATCATATCATATCATATATCATATCATATCATATCATATCATATCATATCATATCATATATCATATCATATCATATCATATCATATCATCATATCATATCATATCATATCATATCATATCATATCATATCATATCATATCATATCATATCATATCATATCATATCATATCATATCATATCATATCATATCATATCATATCATATCATATCATATCATATCATATCATATCATATCATATCATATCATATCATATCATATCATATCATATCATATCATATCATATCATATCATATCATATCATATCATATCATATCATATCATATCATATCATATCATATTAAATTATATTATATTATATTATATTATATTATATTATATTATATTATATTATATTATATTATATTATATTATATTATATTATATTATATTATATTATATTATATTATATTATATTATATTATATTATATTATATTATATTATATTATATTATATTATATTATATTATATTATATTATATTATATTATATTATATTATATTATATTATAATATATTATATATATTATATAATATTATATTAGGAACACTTTTATTTATATTTCGTCCTCTCTTTACCTTTACCATGATTATATCACATACTTTAACCAGTCTTCTTGGATTTTGTCATGATATTCGACACATGTCATATTTAAGCACTATCGATCAAAACTGGGGGCTTTATATTAAGCCAATCTCTCTAAAGGGTTTAAGCCCATTCGCTAATTTTATCAAATGTTGCAGCTTTAACTTTGTGGAACTCCATATTAGAATATTTAACAATAAACTACTTTGGTGTTCTACAAATTACATTAATCGCCTGTTCAGTGTTTCTACCGTATATCATGAGGCCCTTTTCAAGCGTCAGCCTGGTGTCATGTTATTATGGAGCACACATGTCGAAAGTACCTAGAAACCTTTCATACCCTTTTCTTTTAAATTAATATTGTCAAATTCACAACTGATACATGGCAATAAGCCCGCCAAGTTCTACTCTACTGTGTATAGCAAAACTGTAATACAATACAATACGAGTACAAGACAATATGAATGTTGTTGAAACAGGATCTGGAATTGAACCCAAAATCCTAGTAGAAAATTGTGTTCTTCCCGCCAAATTTAGAAAGTCTACATGCTGAAAATGTTGGTTATAATACCGAACCACCCGAGGCATTAATGGGTTAACGTACAAAAACAGTTATTAAAACGCTAACGGCTGTGGTAGTTAAATTATGATGTTTTTTTGTTATCTTATTAAATGTGCCAAAATGTCACTAATATAAGTTTCTTCAGCAAATCCTCGGCGGGGAACTTTTCAGGGAAATAAATTCTAAGCGCTCGCTTTTTGTTGTTTTGTTATAGCGACATTAAGCCTGATTCATATGATATGGCATTTTATCGTCAAATCGTATTTTTTCATAACCGAGATATTTGCTTCTAAAGTGGTATTTATAGATAGAAAGAAAAGGGAGATATAAAAATTTCATTTAAAATTTCATATTTTATAGAAAAGTATTCCATTTAAAGCAAATCGGTTTACGGGACCGAAACGAGGACCTGAAAAAGACTGAAAGGAGCCATATAAATACTGTTAAATGTGCGTATTGAAAAAATAGACGGGGTGAAAATGTGTGTCGAAGCGCTATATTATGTGATTTGTGATCAATATGAACTTAAGACTGATGTGCTGAAGAAGATGAAGAAGAGGAAATAAATGTGGAGCGAATAAATTATGAAAGACTAACAAAACAAAAACAAAGGCAGTGTGTGTAAAACGCGTGTGAGAAGAAGACCAAGGAAAGTATAGCAAGATGAAGTGTATGATATTTTGAAT
>OX463859.1:34749378-34826653 GCA_949825065.1 Odontocerum albicorne | reverse complement strand
TTTTTATATTTTTTTTAACACTTGCCGTACGGTGATGGATAGCGAGTGACCATGACTTATATTTTATTTAATTTCTCGAAATATACTGCTTGCAGGGTCTTCATACTTTATGTATTCCTCATCGAAACCTCTATGATTTGAATGATGTCATTAGGAAACAAAACATTCATAGTTAATTCAACAGAAATTAATGATTTTAAATCGCGAATTGACGAAATGTCAAACACCTGCGGATGACTCATTCTTTTTTGACAGTTCGTATAGCCCCGTTCCAGGGGCTCGTCACCAGTTTTATAATCCTGATTGTTATTTTTTATTTTTATCTGGTATGTTTTTTCTATTATCATTTTTTATCTGGTATGTTATATTGTACCATTACTCTTTTTATAATAAATGCACATTTTATTTATTATTTCATTTTCAAAAATATAATAATTGAGATGGCGGGAAATATCGATGGCGATGATAGCGATTTGGAATTTAAGGCGACAGGCAATATATCAGAATCAGAAGATTTTGTCGAGGTACAGGATGAAGTTAATTCTGATTTGGAGACGAGTGAAGAAGACGAAGAAATATTATTTACATCAAAACATGGAATCAAATTGAGTTCATTACGAGTACCACCTCAATCTTCGAGGCATCGGTCGGGTATCAAATATTCTCATCGAAGATTCTGGACTGACAAATTCAAGTATAAATGTACATTCCATAAAAGATATGTGTTGTCTGTTTGTAAATGAAGAGGTGGTTAAAGTGATGTTTAAGAAACAAATCGTCATTTAAATCGAATTCATTCAAAAAAGAACCAACCAATATCAAAAGTCGAGTTATATGAATTCATTGGAATATTGCTCGCACCTGGCAGAAATCGAACACGAAAGCTATCTTTGAGTGAATTGTGGATAAGTGAAAGTCCCTTTTGCCAGTCATTTTTCACAACAGCTCTGTCTCGAGATAGATTCATCTATATTTGCAGTCATATTCGTTTTGATGATAAAGAAACCCGAGAAGAGAGATATCAGGGTTTTTTCAGATAAATTAGAACCAATTAAGTGGATTTCAAAAATGTTTATGGATATGTGCAAAAGCAATTATTCTCCATCTTCGAATATAACTGTAGATGAACGTTTGGCAAACTTTAGAGAGAATTGTTCATTTCGCGTGTACATGAAGTCTAAACTTGGTAAATATGGCATCAAAATCTGGGTTGCTGCCGACTGCGGCGGCATATGACGCATAACAAATTTACAGGCTTATTCTGGTATGATAAATAATCGTAGAGAGAGATAAATCAAGGTAACTGAGTAGTTATAGAAATGGTTCAACCGCAGTATGGCACGAACAGGAGGATAACCACAGGTATTTTTATTATCTCCATCAAATTAGCTGATAATCTTTTATTGAAAGGTTTAACTCTAACTGGCACGCTTCGAAAAAATAAAAGAGTAATCTCACTTAAATTTATACCGTCTAGAGAGAAAACAATCCATAGTAGCTGAAAAAAAAATACTTGTTTCGTGTGTACCACAAAAAATAAAGCAGTATTATTATTATCCACTCAATTCAATGATGCAGAAATTGATTATTCAGAAAAACAAAAGCCACTGTAGTAATTATACATCATTATAATAATACGAAAATTGGAGTAGATACGGGAGACCAAATTACTTGAGAGTACTCTTGCTCAAGGTCAACGAGAAGATGGCCTTTCCGTCTTTTTATGGAAATTATAGATATGGCTGCATTGAATGCATACCTCTTATGGATAGACAAATATCCAGAGTGGAAACAAAATAATTAATACCACCGAAAACATTTCATAAGAGAGTTAAGTTTGGAATTGGCAATGCCCAATATCTATAATTTAATACAGTTTTAATATATTGTGGCGAGTCAATACCCGAAACATTAGTAAATAATACCCTGTTGGCACCCCGTGAGGTCCTCAAAAGAGGAAGTTGTGGGTTTTATTAAAAACATTCGAGAAAAAAAACCAGGCTATTCTGCAATATTTGTCAAACACCTGCGTGTTTAGTACGTAGAATATAGTAAAAAAAAAGTGGTTTCATGCCCCAATTGCGATAACTTTCTCCACAGGATTAAACTTTGATTATATGATATGTTTGTCCTATTTTAAAATTTTCTGCAGTGTTTATATTTTCCAAATTGCATATATTTTATTGATTTGAATTTCGTGTTTGTTTATATATAATTTGAATTTCGTGTTTGTTTATACTATATAAATTTCTCGCCCTAAAACCTTGATTTTTTAATTTATATATTCATTTTATATTTTGTTTATATGTTATTTATTGTCTTTATTCGAATTATGGTTTTATTGCCAAAAAAATACACGCTACATTTTATTGTATAATTTTATGAAAAAAAATTAAAAGGTTGGAAATCTCTTATCACGCATGCGCATTCTGAATGTTGCGCAGACCGAACGACGCAGCGTAAAAATAATATTCTTATAGAAATGTCGCCTTTCTGTTTTAGCTCTTATTTTATCATTTCTTACCTTTATTTTATATTATTCGACATTTTATTACATAATAAAATGATGTTTATAGCTAATAACAAAAAATAGCCTAGCAGATTTTGCATAATTTTAATTTGAAACATACATGTTTAGTGTACCCTCAGTGTCCAACGCCGTTACTGGCGTAATCTTTTAGCACAATAAGGGAAGTGTTTAAAGGTTGGAAACCTCTTTTCAGTCATGCGCATTCTGAACGTTGCGCAGACCGAATGACGCAGTGGGAAAATTATATTCCTATAGAAATGTCACCTCTCTGTTTCAACTATTATTTTATCATTTCTTACACTTATTTTATATTATTCGACATTTTCTTACATAATAAAATTATGTTTATAGCTAATTAAAAAAAAAACTAATAGATTTTGCATAATTTTAATTTAAAACATACATTTTTAGTGTACCCTCAGTGTCCAACACCGTTACTGGCGTAATTTTTTAGCACAGTAAGGGAAGTGTTAAAATAGTAAAATAAACAGTTTTGAATTTTTCAAAGTAGGGACGATATAAAAACATATATCAAAGTTTTTCACCGAATTTGAAGGTAATTGGTTGAATAGAACTTGAGATTTTATCTCGACCAGGTCGAAAAAAACGTGTTTAAAGTTTTGAAATTATTGTCTGAGTCATTCCGGCGCGGCGTAGTTCCTGCCTCATTTATATTGTAGCTATAACTTCGTAAATATTGAGAATTTTAAAATTTCCTTTTGAGAACATATTTTTAAGATTTTTTCAAATTTCTAGAGTAGAATTAGGGAAAACTATGAAAAATATTTTATTACATTGTATACCAAACGAAGTGAGATGTGCCTACGAGTACATACTCGTAGATGTACTTACGAGTATATAAACGTGTATAGATGTAGAATATGCTAAAGATTGTCTGCGCCAATAAAGGAATGGTACTCGTATGATAGTGTGTGTGTCTGGAAAAGTTTTAGAACTCACGAATCGAGAGATGTTATTTTTTTAAATGTGTAGTAACTTCCAGAAGCCCCCATTATGTAATGGGGGCTTCTGGAAGTTAATTATTATTTTCTTATAATATTATAAGACACCTTCGTGGACTATTTGGTAAGATGTTTGGATTTGAAACAGGAGTTCCAGGCTGAGTTCTCGGTGCAACTCACTCTCACGTACTAGACGTGTGTGAAAGTAACAGTAACATAAATGCCGTTGTTACCTCTTCTATTGCGGTAGTACCATATTTCTAACGCGTGTGATTATGAACGACTAACAAAGTTTAGTACATAAACCAGTGATTCTAAGCCTGATACGAAGGCTCAATCCATAGAGTCAAAGGCAATTTAATGCGCCGTCCACGTTTGGATAAGTTGAAGGGTGCTGTACTACTTAAATTCATAAATTACCGTAAAATATACAATTTTTTTAGCATAAATACATGTTGCACATAGAGAAAAAAAATGATCGATGCAATTTGGCTGAAGGACAAAACCCTGCGCAAGCAGCCGTAAAGACCCGGAAACAGTCTACGTACGAGTACATTGTGTTTCGGATTATTTAAACTATTATTTCGAATGTTTGTATTGTTATATGTTACATACATTTAAGTATTCAAAATTTGAGGAGTGTAAATTAATCGAAGCATTTCTACACTTTTTTAATCGAAACTGAATATTAACAAACGAACTGATGCGGCCCTCCCCTCTATACACGGTCCGGCGCAAACACAATGCACAATGCACTGACTGTACGAGTATTCTTAAAGCGAGATGCACTGCCGCAATTTCCGCTTGTCTCGGCCAAGCGCCGTCAACAAAGCAAACTCATTTCTTTGAAACGCTTCTATTTCTGTTATAGTATATACAAAAGTTCTACTAAATCTGAGAAAAAATATTTTTTAACAATTCTATTATTTTATAGTTTTTAATGTTTGAAATGTTTATCACATCTGCTTCAGGAATTTTGAGTTTATTTACTCCTGCATGGGGATAATTGGATATGTCAGAGAGAATGAAATGAATACAATTGTATTATAACTTTTAACTCGTGCATGGAGATATCAGAGAAAATGAAGTGAATACAATTGTATTATAATTATTTTTGAAGTCACTGAACCATGATTTCCGAGACTTTGTACATTTTTAAGGTGTTTAACTGCTACATGGAGTTCTCGAGTTCGATTTCAGATTTTTTCCTAAAAAATAAAAATAGGATAGAACAATATTTCCACTCGCTAAACTGGTGTAAGTGTCAATAATAATAAAAAAAGAGTTTACGCTATAAAGCGCCGTTAAGACAGACATCAGCTCTCCTTTCTCCACTGTCCTCTCTCCTAAGGGGGCGGGTGCGGATGCGACAACCTACAATACAATCTACAATTATTGATAGATTGAAAATATTTAAAAATACAAAGTGACGGTTGCGTTCATTAGATTTGGCCATTCTCCGAATCTATTTATGTAAAGAAAAAATATTTGGTAAAAACTCGCAGAAAACTCCCCGAAGGAAGGCCAGGCCAGGCCGACTATAAATAAACTTTTGTAGATCTTCTGACATGCGAAAAAGACACATTCGGCTTAAGATGAAATATAGTGTACGAGTATGTGCTATTACCTCTTCACTTGTGGGGTTACGAGTATAGTATATTGCCAGCGCAATCCGCGACTACTGCGCCGTCTCAAGTACGAATACTCGTAGTCCCGATTCATACTCGTAGAGCTCGGCTCATGGGGCCAGTGGAAGAATGATCTCCTCGTGCTCGGCTTCAATACATAACATATGTTACGAATCACTTAACATATTCCGATATATGAAGGCGTGCCGTTTGAATTAATAAATAACTGTTTTTTAACTCTTCCAAATTGCCAGAAGAGTCTCGGGACAAAAGGTAGAAACATGTGCAGAGGGGATTAATTTAATTAGTGGAATAACAAAGTAATTGTAAAATATTTAAAAATGGAGTTCAACAAAGTGAAAACCTTATCGTTAGATCAGTTCTACATTTGACGTTTTCTTCTAGCGCGGGTCACAGAAAAAAATATTTAAGATAAAAATAAAATTGTCAACTTTTTAAAGGTGATGAACAAATTTAAACATGTCACGAATAGCTCGCGCGATGAATTTAAAGGTAATTAACAAATTTAAACATGCCACGAATAGCTCGTGCGATGAATTCAAAGGTAATTAACAAATTTAAACATGTCACGAATAGCTCGCGCGATGAATTTAAAGGTAACTCACAAATTTTAACATGTCACGAATAGTTCGCGCGTTGAATTTCATTTTAAAAATAAATGTAAATTGATGTGTCAACAAACAAGCGTATATAATAAAGTATTTTTGTTTGAAACAGTTATTTGTTATTCAAACAAAAGCCGTCCTCTTATTTGCAATCAACATTAGATCTACTCATAAATAATAAATTCATCGTATTTTCCCATTCCGTTCTTTTCCATAATAGTTGACTCATTAGTATTTCTCAAAGGGAAAGATACATAAATTAATGAACCGAGTCAAATGTCTGGAACCTAATGGACGGATTTTTCTGTGTAACTTTATTGTTTCGTGTGTTTCAGAGGACGTGCCCTAATTAAAGGGAGTCCGATGTAAGCCTGTTTAACTGTGTCATTTAAATAACGCAAACAGATGATTACAATTTACTAAAATACGTCTAGTTAAGCTGTGCTTGTTCCAAATAATAAGTACCGGCTGTCCGAGCTTGTAGGAGGGTTTATTTGTGGTAAAGAAATGCGTGGTTGTTATTGCGACACGAGTTTGAGTACTAGAGGTTGTAGGAGGGTTTATTTGTGGTAAAACAATGAGTGATCTCTTAACTGTGAAGTGTTTTTGTTTGATGATTATATGCGAGACATTGTGGGATGAAATTTGGATTTATCTGAAACGATGAAGTACACCAAGAGTATACCTACGTGATATATGCTTACGTGACATAATAACGTCTTATAACTTATCAAATTGGTAGGTAAGAGGTAATGACAGAGGAATTAAATATCAAATCAACAATCACTTAAAATCATCAACTTATTTTCCGGGTCAAAATGTCCTCTGTAAGATACAGGCAAATGTCTAATTTAATGGGGACACGAAAAATGTAAGGCAATAAACCCTATGAATCGAGTGTCGACTTTAAATTGCCTGTTTTTATTTTGTGTGTTTTTATAAACTTTGTATTCATACTCGTACAATTACTTTTTTTGTAAATAAATAAATAGAATAGCTTCTGGAGATTTATTGATCAGTTGATTTAACCGCTTCTAGAGATTTATTGGCAATCAGTTGATTTAAGTGCTTCTGAAGATCTATCGGTCTGGAAACATTATCTTCAAATTTTCCAAAAACTCTGCTTTCCAAAGTCTATTTATTAAATTTGGTGTGACATAAAATACTCTACGTTATCATAGCACGGTCATAGCACGGCACTAGTCACCGTTCACAGTTATATTTACCGCAGCATCTTAAAAAAATTAAGTCCTTCACACAACGAGATCAAATTCCATACCATGTTCGATTTTGCCAAGTTGTAATGGTCGCTGATATTCGTATTCTGCCAAGTTGTAATGGTCGCCCATATTTGTATTCTGCCAAGTTGTAATGGTCGCTGATATTCGTATTCTGCCAAATTGTAATGGTCACTGATATTCGTATTCTACCACGTTGTAATGGTCGCCGATATTTGTATTCTGCCAAGTTGTAATGGTCGCTGATATTCGTATTCTGCCAAGTTGTAATGGTCGCCCATATTTGTATTCTGCCAAGTTGTAATGGTCGCTGATATTCGTATTCTGCCAAATTGTAATGGTCACTGATATTTGTATTCTGCCAAGTTGTAATGGTCGCTGATATTTGTATTCTGCCAAGTTGTAATGGTCACTGATATTCGTATTCTACCACGTTGTAATGGTCGCCGATATTTGTATTCTGCCAAGTTGTAATGGTCGCTGATATTCGTATTCTGCCAAGTTGTCATGGTCACTGATATAAATACATTGAAGAACTTAGCTTTCGAATAGCTTTTGTTTTATTAATTAATAAAATGGGTTTCGTAGAAAATTCGATAAAAATGACCTCGCTAAGTCAGTGTCCCGCATGTGATGTAAGTGTCCAAGCCTAGTCAATGCCCTGCATGTGAAGTGTCCAATCCTAGTCATTTTTGTAACTTTGACTAAAACAATTTATAAAGAATTCTCTTTTTAAGTCTATATTTACGAACCATTGATTGGATCATACAGGAGTTTTCGTCAAAAAATCTAGCCCTCAAATATACCACCGAAATACTCATTTGTTAGCATATGTTGTAATGTAAGCATTGATGGAAATTGCAGCAAAAACAAAAAATATTATTTAACACAGCCGTAAAGTGAGAGTAATTAAGACTTGAATGATAATCAACATGAATATAACAGAAATTAACACATAATCAACATGATTATGACAGAAGTTAACAGATAATCAACATGATTATAACAGAATGCTTAACAAGCAGTGAAACCATTTGACCACGAATGACAACATTTCCGATGAATGTCAATGATTTGAGAATGTTTCAGCAAATGTCATATATTTCTTGACTTGTATATCATTTTCATATAATTAGGTTAATATTGTGATCTAAAAACGATTTGTTTACAACACTCGTAGATTAACAAAAAATATTCCTTAACATTACTTTTTTGATAAAGAAGTTTTTGATAAAGAAAGCTACTCGTTACATATTTGTTTTGTTTTGTTTTTACAATGCTGAAATATTAATAATACTTTCAATTATATTAACATATATAATATTTGACAGCAAATTTTTGAATAAAGAAAAACTTTCATCGCAGGGAAAATGTTTTGATAAACATTAAACGTACTCGTAGCTTGTTAAAACTTGCTTTGAGATTTTTTACACATTTCAATATTTTGTAGAGAATGGTTTGTCTCAGTAGCGACATTTCTTTCAGAATTCATCGCTTATAATTTTTCCTCGGAACTTGTTAATTTTTTTTTCGTTATACTCCCTTTACGTTATAACGTACCCGCTTTTATAGAAATTTCGCACGCAAAAAACGATTTAACCTATAAAAACATGTGTTTATTTTTTTCAAAATATGGATCAGCATACTATATATCAACCCTTATTCTTAGCAAAAATTCCATTTTAATATAAGATCTGTATTCGAATTACACGAAGTGACTCATTTATATCTACAAAGTGTATTAAGGAGTTGAATCCTCCTTAATACACTTTGTAGAAAATTGATTCAATAAAGTAATTAAGTGTTCGAGTGGTGATGCTTTTAAAATCTAAGTTTGTAAATTCGGTATCGAAAACAATCACGATACTATGAATGATTGGTACATAAAACAAAAGTTTAGGTGAACAGTTTCTGCGTGTTAATTTATTGAATTTCTTTTTTCTATTAAATGTAAACATATAGTTGTTTTATTTCTTTGAACAAAACCAATAAAACTTGGGTAAGGAAACATTTGAAGGAACTCGGCCCAGCGATAGTATTCGCTTTTTTATTGTTCGGCCCTCGCACCCGGAGCAGTCGCGGTTAATGCCTGTGACATGAAGTGCCTTCTCTCCTAAATTAACAGGGAAAGAGGAAAAGGTGTAATTAAAAAAGTTTTTACCTTCATTATCCTGTTTAATGGGCGCCACTGCCCGCCGCCCCGTGTCTTTATTGCTCCCTCCTCCCTACACACCCACACGGCACAAGAACTTACACGACCGGCTTAACTCGTAAAAAAGCGGTTATTAACTCATTACTGCCTAAAATTTTATTAATCAAACGTTAAGTATAATATTTGTATTTTCTAATATATGACGTTGCGTTTTCGCCCTTCGTCTTTATAGTTCTGAGTTACCAGTGACATGACAGCAGAATATGTACACATATCATACATGTATTTTAACAACTCGTCGAATACAACATGTACCATATACCATCATACCATTTCCCTGCCTTGGTAGGCCGAGTTTCCTACCTCTACACACATATCCTAAGCCTCTGCTACATCCGTACAACTTCTACGATTTTTCTGACTTTCTACATTTCCTTCTTTCTGAATATCATTCACCTTGTCCAACTATTCTTTTCTTGGTCTTCCTTTCACACGTCTTCCATTCACATTTGCACTGACGGTTTCAAAAATCAAATATGTATGAAAATTGTGCTATTCAACCCTTTATAGAGCATAAACTAACACATACACAATTGTAATAAATTATTTCCACCTATTCCTGGCTTTATCATATTATATTATATTATATTATATTATATTATATTATATTATATTATATTATATTATATTATATTATATTATATTATATTATATTATATTATATTATATTATATTATATTATATTATATTATATTATATTATATTATATTATATTATATTATATTATATTATATTATATTATATTATATTATATTATATTATATTATATTATATTATATTATATTATATTATATTATATCATATCATATCATATCATATCATATCATATCATATCATATCATATCATATCATATCATATCATATCATATCATATCATATCATATCATATCATATCATATCATATCATATCATATCATATCATATCATATCATATCATATCATATCATATCATATCATATCATATCATATCATATCATATCATATCATATCATATCATATCATATCATATCATATCATATCATATCATATCATATCATATCATATCATATCATATCATATCATATCATATCATATCATATCATATCATATCATATCATATCATATCATATCATATCATATCATATCATATCATATCATATCATATCATATCATATCATATCATATCATATCATATCATATCATATCATATCATATCATATCATATCATATCATATCATATCATATCATATCATATGATATGATATCATATCATATCATATCATATCATATCATATCATATCATATCATATCATATCATATCATATCATATCATATCATATCATATCATATCATATCATATCATATCATATCATATCATATCATATCATATCATATCATATCATATCATATCATATCATATCATATCATATCATATCATATCATATCATATCATATCATATCATATCATATCATATCATATCATATCATATCATATCATATCATATCATATCATATCATATCATATCATATCATATCATATCATATCATATCATATCATATCATATCATATCATATCATATCATATCATATCATATCATATCATATCATATCATATCATATCATATCATATCATATCATATCATATCATATCATATCATATCATATCATATCATATCATATCATATCATATCATATCATATCATATCATATCATATCATATCATATCATATCATATCATATCATATCATATCATATCATATCATATCATATCATATCATATCATATCATATCATATCATATCGTATTATATTATATTATATTATATTATATTATATTATATTATATTATATTATATTATATTATATTATATTATATTATATTATATTATATTATATTATATTATATTATATTATATTATATTATATTATATTATATTATATTATATTATATTATATTATATTATATTATATTATATTATATTATATTATATTATATTATATTATATTATATTATATTATATTATATTATATTATATTATATTATATTATATTATATTATATTATATTATATTATATTATATTATATTATATTATATTATATTATATTATATTATATTATATTATATTATATTATATTATATTATATTATATTATATTATATTATATTATATTATATTATATTATATTATATTATATTATATTATATTATATTATATTATATTATATTATATTATATTATATTATATTATATTATATTATATTATATTATATTATATTATATTATATTATATTATATTATATTATATTATATTATATTATATTATATTATATTATATTATATTATATTATATTATATTATATTATATTATATTATATTATATTATATTATATTATATTATATTATATTATATTATATTATATTATATTATATTATATTATATTATATTATATTATATTATATTATATTATATTATATTATATTAGGAACACTTTTATTTATATTTCGTCCTCTCTTTACCTTTACCTTTACCATGATTTTATCACATACTTTAACCAGTCTTCATGGATTTCGTCATGATATTCTACACATGTCATATTTGAGCACTATCGATCAAAACTGGGGGCTTTATATTAAGCCAATCTCTCTAAAGGGTTTAAGCCCATTCGCTAATTTTATCAAACGTTGCGGTTTTAACTTTGTGGAACTTCATATTAGAATATTTTACAATAAACTACTTTGGTGTTCATTACATTAATCGCCTGTTCAGTGTTTCTACCGTATATCACGAGGCCCTTTTCAAGCGTCAGTCTGGTGTCATGTTATTATGGAGCACACATGTCGAAAGTGTGTTTGGTCTATTGACGCCACGATTTCAATTCACACCTTTCATACCCTTTTCTTTTAAATAAATATTGTCAAATTCACAACTGACACATGGCAATAAGCCCACCAAGTTCTACTCTACTGTGTATAGCAAGACTGTAATACAATACAATACGAGTACAAGACAATATGAATGTTGTTGAAACAGGATCTGGAATTGAATCCAAAATCCCAGTAAAAAATTGTATTCTTCCCGCCAAATTCAGAAAGTCTACATGCTGAAAATGTTGTTTTTAATACCGAACCACCCGAGGCATTAATGGGTTAACGTACAAAAACAGTTATTAAAACGCTAACGGCTGTGGTAGTTAAATTATGATGTTTTTTTGTTATCTTATTAAATGTGCCAAAATGTCACTAATATAAGTTTCTTCAGCAAATCCTCGGCGGGGAACTTTTCAGAGAAATAAATTCTAAGCGCTCGCTTTTTGTTGTTTTGTTATAGCGACATTAAGCCTGATTCATATGATATGGCATTTTATCGTCAAATCGTATTTTTTCATAACCAAGATATTTGCTTCTAAAGTGGTGGCTAGAAATTCAAGTGCTGAATACTCGTATTTATAGATAGAAAGAAAAGGGAGATATAAAAATTTTATTTAAAATTTCATATTTCATAGAAAAGTATTCCATTTAAAGCAAACCGGTTTACGGAACCGAAACGAGGACCTGAAAAAGACTGAAAGGAGCCAAATAAATACTGTTAAATGTGCGTATTGAAAAAATAGACGGGGTGACAATGTGTGTCGAAGCGCGATATTATGTGATTTGTGATCAATATGAACTTAAGACTGATGTGTTGAAGAAGATGAAGAAGAGGAAATAAATGTGGAGCGAATAAATTATGAAAGACTAACAAAACAAAAACAAAGGCAGTGTGTGTAAAACGCGTGTGAGAAGAAGACCAAGGAAAGTATAGCAAGATGAAGTGTATGATATTTTGAATGAGGAACAGAAAGTCGAAGAAGTTGTATGAGAACGTGTATGGATGAAGCGGAGGTTAAGGATGTGCGTTGAAATAGGAAAGTCTGTCCTTTTGTTCTCTCTGCCTACCGTGACAGGGAAATATGGTGATGATATGTATGTACGTAAATACTCGTATGTTGAAAATATTCAAAAGTTGCACGCAATTATTGAAAGAGCTGTTTACGGTATAAACAATAAGTGTTCGATTGTTGCTTGTCTTAAGTCGTATGTTTAGAGGAGTGAGATTCAAATGATTCTTGTCAAATCAAGAACCGTTTTGAAATCGGAAGGTTTGAATTTGGTTAGACAAATTGCTTGTATGGGTTTTGTTAACTGTTGTTAACACATTTATGCACAATTAATTCGTTAAACTAGGGGAGGGGGTGGGTACAATCAGTATGTGTAGATCGCGATCTCACAATCCTTAAACTAGGGGAGGGGGTGGATACAATCAGTATGTATAGATCGCGATCTCAAAATAGTTAAACTAGGGGAGGGGGTGGATACAATCAGTATGTGTAGATCGCGATCTCACAATCGTTAAACTAGGGGAGGGGGTGGGTACAATCAGTATGTGTAGATCGCGATCTCACAATCGACCTCGGTATACTTTGAATTAGAAACATACTTTTGATTTCTTTTGCATAAACTAAAAAATATTTTTTGTTTTAATAACTCTGACGTCACTTTGTGTAACTTTATAATTAAAATGAAATTAAAACAAGGATACTTTATTTAATGGAACAAAAAATACCAAATGAAATTAAAGCAGTCATTCTATACAAGAAATAATATTTATCGTTCTCTGTCCAATACGAATACCAACCATAATATTTATAGCATCTTTAATATTACAGTTAGGAGCAAATTACTTTAATATTACAGTTAGGAGCAAATTACTTTGATATTACAGTTAGGAGCAAATTACTTTATTATTACAGTTAGGAGCAAATTTCTTTTATATTACAGTTAGGAGCAAATTACTTTAATATTACAGTTAGGAGCAAATTACTTTAATATTACAGTTAGGAGCAAATTACTTTAATATTACAGTAACATAGGAACAAATTACTTTAATATTACAGTTAGGAACAAATTACTTTTTATAAAATTAGTATTGTAAGTACTATATATTTAACCATTGATGAAAATTTTAAATTAAAGTAACGATGTCAAAAATGAGAAATTTTTAGAATTCAGTGCATTGCCTCTTAACAGTAAATTAAAATATGTGACATACTCGTACTTGTAGATAAAATCACCACGCTTCACGTTAACTGAGACTTATACTCGTAAATGTCTGCGTCACATGTTCGATGATTTGCGAACACAGATGGAATATTTTTTATAAAAAAATCTGAATTCGAACAAAATTAGAAAAGGTAACCCCTGGGATGAAGTATTCTAAAAATCAAGGTACTACGCCAAACAGGAGTAAAAATAGATCTCTTAAACAACATAAAATGTTGAAAGATCGCCTATCTGGGTCACGTATTGTGGAAATAAAAATGTAACTGTCTAAAAGTAATATTTATGGACTAAATCGAGGTCCGATGTGGGATCGGTACTTGTCGCCTATATCGCTTAAACAAGATTCGAGAATTGGCGAGTATTCAGATAATCCGAAGACAGAAAATTGGCGAGTATTTGGTCAATAAGGATCGATCACAAACGTCAAGGGTCACACACGAAGAAGAAGAAAATCAAATAATAGTGTAAATTTAACAGAGTTGCGTAGGTGAGGACGTGAAGAATGATGAAGCGCGGAATAGTACAATAAGATACTATATAGTACAATAAGATACTATATCTTCTAACAACAGTCTGTGCTGACGCATATGCAGCGTCTCCTTCCTTCTTCCTCCCTTCCCGCACCACTCCCCACCCCCTCCCCCACCCCGGCTGGAACTTCCCATTACATCTGAGACAGGCCCTGTCTTCTATCTGCTATCTCCAATCTCACATCATTTATCTCAGCGATTCGCAAACGTCGCTACATTTGCACCCCCTCATCGGCCCCGTGGTATACTGATAAGCATATTTAATTGTCACTGAGGTATCTCGGTTCTAATTCTTGGCTAAACTCATGTTCATAGTCAAATTTTTAATCTGTCAATAAAATTGTGTTCGAATCCCGAGCTGGAGCGCCCTTGGGTGTCTATGTGAGATCTATAAACGGCATGCATACATACATACATATATACACGCCATCGCCCTGTATGTGTAGGTAGAGAGGAAAGAACGCCAGACTTTCCGTTCGCTATACACATATTTTGCTTCTTCTTTTCCATTTTTTTTTCCTTATCATATAACTTCTACAATTTTCTACGATTTCTTCTTTAAACTTCTTTTAACCCACAAAACTTTTCTTTCTCTTCCTCTAAAACACCTTCACTCACATTTGCTCACACGCTTCATTCGCATTGGCACTATATATGTACGCGTGTCACAGATTTATTAGCTATTTGTTTCATCTTCTTTATCTTTAAAGAACCTGTTCCATTCGGTCATGAAACTACCATATGTTATGTCCCTTTATGTCCTATCAACTACTCATGAAACTACCATATGTTATGTTATGTCCCTTTATCAACTACTCATGAAACTACCATATGTTATGTTATGTCCCTTTATCTCCTATCAACTACTAATGAAACTACCATATGTTATGTTATGTCCCTTTATCTCCTATTAACTACTCATTTATGGTTTATTGTTAATTCGATTCACCACAGCTTTTATTGTTTATTTATTCACAATTGAAATTACAAACTTTTATATTAATGGCGCTTTTAGACAAATTAAATATTTTTTCATTATTTTCGTGACAAGTAGTTTACGAAAACATAGTTCATGAGAAACATCACAAACAATAACAATAACAAAAAATGAAATTTGAACAATCGAAAAACCAAACAATCGAGCAATCGGTGTATTATAAATATACTCGTATGTTTACTTTTTAATTTATACAATCAAATATACAAAGCACTCTTCAGCTTAACTGGGCGTACGAGTACGTAACTACGAGTATGTTTGTTTTGTTGCCTTATCGTATATTTAGTAAACTACGGAGTAGGCTTCCGCCTATCACTTACTGAAGGTACGAGTATATCAATATGGTATTTATTTTATGTTTTTTACCAATCGTTGATGATTATTTAATACTTCTGTCATAAAACCTCACCAAGCTGATGAGTTGTGAGATCTATTTATACTCGTAAGTATGTACCACGTGAGTCAACCCTTGGTGGATTTTTTTTCATTTCAGATACATCAAAAGTTCCTTTCTCAATAGCTCGCATACAATCGTTAGAAATACACCACATTTTAAAGTTCACACAAATCTTTATCACAGTTTACTCTTCTCGCAAGCTTTATCACAGCTTACTCTTCTCGCAAGCTTTATCACAGCTCACTCTTCTTGCAAGCTCAAACAATCAAACTTCTTCCACAGCCACCACGCTCTAATCCATTGCCTGATTTTTCGCATCTTTTTGCCTTTGTTGTATTCGGTATCACGTTGCGCATCATGAAGGGCAGATAGGCCTATTGAATACAGGCAATAAATGGTCTAATTCTATGGATAATGAATATTTGGTCAGTTACTGGCTTTCGGTTTTAAAACACACTTTCGGATGTCATTTTGAACGAATCTATTTAATGGATTTTATGAGCAGGCTTACAAGTCTCAGGAAGTATGAGGAGACATTCATGAGTTGTGATTATGATTATCGAAGAAAGTTTTGTTGGTCATTCTTCATTAAAATCAGATAAAAATCTCATACAAGGGTATGTGTGCTGCAAATATCTTATTTATTAAAAATAAACTTTTTGAAAATAATTTATAGCTTTTCGAGTTATTTTCAACTAGCAAAACACATTTGTGAAAGAAAGATAAACCAGAAAAAAGATAAATAAAAGTCCAAGAGAGAAATGTTATGTTAATTCATTCATTCACCATAAAGGACGAAAACTTTTCGACGTGAACAAGTTACAGCGTGTATGGATAAATATCGCGCCCATCGTTTAGTCCAAACAACCTTTTACATTTCGATACTCTCCCTCTCCCTCTCCCTCTCCCCTCCGTATTATGAAAACTACAACCAATGAAGAATGTGCTATTTCGTAATATTCTAAATTGTTAACCATTTAATATTGCTCGATAATCAAGTTTCTTTCAAAATAGGGGAACGGAAGCGAAAAGCCCGGCAAACATTAAACAACGTGTATATTATATGTTGTCTACGGTAAATCTTTGCCGCCATATTCCAAAGTGAAAGATTAGGGCTTACAGTTCCATTTTGGCAGAGAATCGATTGGAGATGACCCTAATCAAGGCAAAAATAAAGCATCAGAAACAGTTGCATTAGTTCCAGAGCAATTGATATAAAATATATGAATTAAAGTGAAAACTATAGCAACAAGGTGTGGACTTTCAAAAACCGCAGTATTTTGAACGCTGAACGCTGCAGGTTCATATAAATAATATGGGCGGATGAGGTGGGTGCCAAAGCTCTCAAGTGCTCTCCAAAGCTCTCAAGTGTTCTCCAAAGGCTCGTTGTGCTCGTATGTTGCGATACATTTTAATTGCTCCGCGATGGGAAAAAAAGTAGAGTAAATTGTCACGGAAGATAGAAGTATGGTTTAGTGCTATGGCCCGACCCTCTGTCAAAAAAGAATTGACGGAGTACCGTCCGGGATCACGACGGCACAAAAATGCACGTGACGCCAGATTTACAAAAAAAGAACTAGGGATTTTTTTTATTGTCATCGAATTCTACTAATAGACTTCGAAGAAAGAAAAAAACTTTAATGAATGGCAAGTATTATGCGTCATTAATTTATAAATTAAAAGATGTCATAAAAACAAAACGCCAAAAAAAGTGGTCAGGAGACGTGAGATTATCGCACGACAATGCGCAGACGCACACTTCTGTTGCTCGCCCATTTTAAAGTTCCGACTTGGCCCCTAGTGATATATTTTTATTTTTAAAACTGAAATCTGACTAATAGGGAACAATAATTTAAGTGACGAAGAAGTGATTTCTATAGTTTTACACCCTTTTGATAATTTTTTTTATCCTTAAGCCGGGAACGTTAGAACTTTTCATTTCTCACTGTGAAAATAGTGATGTTCTTTGTTCAGTGTTGGAAAAAAATGAAAATTGAATCATTATTAAATTGAAAAAAATTAAAGTTAACTCACCTTCAGTGTAAAAGATTTGAGCTGTTTCCGTAGGCGGTGTTTTATATCCGGAAGAATGAACTCTGCAGGCTGTCACTTTCCTCTTCTACCGCTCTTCCTGCTTTTGGTGACTTTCTCCTTTCTGTAGGGGTAAAAAGATACATCTGCTATAATTCCTGCTCATTTCGCAAACAATTAATATAACTGCCAGCCTGCCAGCTTCAATCCATTTAATAGAGGCCTTAGAGAAATTTCGCTCTGTAGCCTTAAACAGATAAATTGCTATCCGTATTCGGTGCACAAAATAATTTCTTCAATCCTTTACAGTTACAGTATTTGTCCATTTGACTAGTTTATTTTATCATAATACATTTGATATGATCTGGTGTCGTGTGTATTTATATTATAAACAATTGCCGTACATATTTATTGAACGTATAATTGTATCCAATATTTGTTTTTGACTTTTTTTTTACTATAATTTACATGTACTTTTTTTTGTCGTTGTATAATTTACATGTCGAAATTTTTTTTTTATCTTGCCAATATACAAATATGAACAATGATTGCATTCTAATTTGTAAACTCCGGATTGAGTTAGTTTACTTTCCGTGTCTCTATTGTTCATCATTTTATTTTTTTATTTATTGGCCGTATAAAATGCTGGTTGGATATCTTTAGGGATTGTTTTGGACAAATCATTATTGATATAAATTATTCAGCGCCATGGTGTCTGCTCTATTTTACTAAGAAAATAAAATTGTCAAAACCAAAAGAAATGTCGAAAAACGAGTTAAGGAACATTTAAGATATCTAAATGACAATAATTTTTCCAAGTTCGCTAACCACCTAATTAAAAATAACCATTCATTTGATATCAATCGTAGTTTGCGGATTCTACACATACGAGTCAGCCAAGGGGGATTGCAGCTTGACTATTTGGAAATACTCGAGATTAGAAAAAGTTTTAAATTAAGTCTAGATATTACGAGTAGAAACAATCAAACCAATATTAATAATAGCCCTCTGCTAAATATGTTTCCCATTTAAAATCCACCCCCCCCCCCCTTAGATATCCAGACTCTGGTCTGCCCGTACGATTATTTTTTCCCCGCCCCATTTACCATTGAATCACAACTCTCCCCACTTCTCTCCGCCTACCTCATTCGTCTTATAGTATTTAGACTTACAGAAGAAATATATTGTGAGCAGTTGAGTTTATCTTCTCTTGACAATGAAGACGGAGGGAGGCGTACGGAGGGAGGTGTACGGAGGGAGGCGTACGGAGGGAGGCGTACGGAGAGAGGCGTACGGAGGGAGGCGTACGGAGGGAGGCGTACGGAGGGAGGCGTACGGAGGGAGGCGTACGGAGGGAGGCGTACGGAGGGAGGTGTACGGAGGTAACTCCATACAAAAGTAACGTATCTATTACCCATATTCACAACAAGGTTTTATGGCATGTTGACATTCAATTTTTTAGAAATATCAATCTAGATTCACTTTCATGGGACTGAAGTCACAGTAACCTAAAAAGTTTGGCCCATTATACAAAGTAAGTGCAAAGATTCAGGTATTTATGTTGTTTTGTCTCAGATGACGAGAGAGTTACGAGGAATATCGAACGACGTGTTGTGATAGGGCACGTTATTCGATCTCCCTCGTAACTCACTGTCCAAGGAGGGCTACAACACATACCACCTGGGACGAGCATAATCCAAATCAACCAAGATGATAGTGCATGACAATATTTTACAACCAACTAATAAAAGAGGGCCTGAATAAATATTGTATAAATGCGCACACTTAATATAACGTATGAGCCTAAATAAGGAATTAAGTGATAAGGGATACATTTTAACTTAACGCTGGTGTGTTGAGTGCGTTTAAGAAGTACTCAGATCATTTGGGCATGTTCAATTAATGAATAAAGCCCACCTAAGAGACTAACAAAACAAATATACAGTTTAAATGTGAAGGAAATGCGCGATAGAAAGAGACTAAGAGACCAAGTACGAGTATGTATGGTAAGACTGAGAAAATAATATTTTGAAAGAAAGGAATGTTGAAAGTTAGGGAAATATTAAGAGCTGTATTAGAAGATGTATGGACGTGGAAAAAGCGAAAAACGTGTCTCGAGAAAGAAATATCTGACACTGTTCGGTCTACCTACTACGACAGGGAAATGGCACGATGGTATATATTAATTTTTATCTCTGTCAGTCAAAATCGCTTTATCAATCGAATAATATCGTCGATGGTTCAACGTAACATACTCGTATAGTACACTTTCATTTAGTACAAAGTTTAAATGTGTTGTCATTACGTCACCGCTGGAATCCCTCACTACGGGTATAGTACACAGACCCTCGGCTGTACGGCTGTACGGCTGTACGGCACGGCTGTACGGCTGTACTCTGAGTAACTATTCCTATCGAGTATCGGAGCATTCTGTTTAAAATAATGGAAAGCTGAAGGGCGAATACATACTCGTAGAAAGTCGTAACGCTTTATTTTTTATGTTACATAATTTAGCGTATTCTATTCTATTATAGTATATATTATTTTTTCCACTCAAACCAAAGAGTATCTACTCGTACGTTAATTCTGTGAAGCCGATAGTTTGCAACAATATGTTATTTTAGTACCGACTTTGATGTATCGGAGTAAAACATTGATGTGAAAAAACACTGAAAAGAACCGAATAAATACTGTAACAAACATAAACTTGGAAGAATATGTTACTAAGGGTGAAATGTATGTAAGTACGAGTAAGTATATGGAATCAAGTGATTAGAGATTAACACGAACTTAAAATTGGTGTGTTGGTGTGTTGAATATTATGAACAAGAGCACTCTGAGATTGTTTGAGCACGTGGAACGAACGAATTAAGAAACTAATAAAATAGGAAGGCCAAGGAAAGTGTGGTTGGATCGAGTGTATTATAGAAGAGTCAAAATATGAATGTTGCGGTTCAAAAGTCTGGCACACTCTCCTCTCTGCCTACCCCGACAAGGAGATGGCGTAATTGGATGTGTAGTGTGTGTAGCATAAAGCTAATTTAAACAATTTATAGATGAAAATAAGAAATAAAGCACAAAATACATTTGCTGTAATTGGGACAATAAATTATATCAAACGGAAATTCGATACGACTGCCATTATTAAGAGCTGTTAATATTACATATAGTACACATAACGTATAATACATTTATGTTTGCATTCACAGCCACATTGGTACGGATCGCGGCAATAACTTAACCGGTTATCCTATATTGGATTCATTATCATTAACTCAATGGAATACGCATCTCATGGAGTTAACTTACAGTACCTGGCGGTAAGTAATACACATCGGGCTTAAGAAAGAGACTATCGGCCATAATCGGGTAACTTCGGCTTTGTAAAGCGTCTTTTCTGTCATTCTACACGTGTTCCGTTGCGATTTGTCAGTCGTCAAGCGTTCTAGGGTGTATGAATGACAGAGACGACGCTCTACAATGCCGAAGTTAGCCGATTATGGCCGACAGTCTCTTTGTTAAGCCCGATGTGTATTACTTACCGCCGGGTACTGTCATTATTTTACTATCTCAAAATTTTGCATTATTTTCGATCAATTTACCAAGAACAATATTTTTTTAAAACAAACATTTTGAAATTAATGAAAAAAAAATATAAATGACTCTGAAGGGAACATCAGAATATGATATTGAAATATTAATCTCTGGAAAGAACATCAGAATAGAAGATATAAATAGAAATGTGTGTTTTACGGATTAAATTAATAAGTGGAATGAGAAATTAATTTATTGGTTAATATTCTCATATGAAGTTTCATCAATTTAAACTAAAACCTTTGATAAATAAGATGAAAAAAAAAAAAAAATTTTTGGAAACTTTATTTACAAATATTTTTACATAGAATATCAATCAAAATTTTTACAACGGAAAAGAATTGCGTAACTATATAAATAAATAATAGGTGTATTGATAGCAACATAGTATGTACAGATTATATTTAAATAACACTTCTAAAACACATAAATTGCAGATAATACGAGTACATTAAATACAGAAGAATATCATCACACCATGTCCCTTGTGGGTCAGGCCGAAAAAACAGATCTCCATACTTTTTTATCCGAGTAAACAACTTTCGCCTCCACATTGAAACATCTCGTCGTGAACAATCTCCTATTATTATACTCGTATTATACGTCTCAAAATATCTCGTTTCAAAATCTCATCATTTGATTAAACCACGTTTTCTTTTTTTCTCGGTTTACTTCTTCCCCGCACATCTTGCATTTCAAACTTATGTAAGTCATTCTTTCACCATTCATTCTCTCCACATGTCCAAATAATATAAACGCTTCTTCCTTTATCTTGCATAAACCATCAATTTTCTTCATGATTCTTTCTGATATCTCCATTACCCATTCTTTTATACCATATACTCATTGATACTCAAACGTATTTTCTTGGTTTTCCCATCTCCCATCCCATCTTACTTTTATCTTTATATTTGTAAAGTATAATAAGCTTAACTACGATGCATTAAGTTTGTTGAAACCAACACACAAGTATGTATTGTCATATTTGCTTTTGATAAAGTTCAGTTATTATATATTACATTTAGAACTCCGTTTACTTTGTTCCTTGGCACTTTCTTTCTTTCTTTCAATATCCCTTTTGATTCGGCAATTGCACTTCAACACACTGCTTAGGTAACGGAACACATCAGTCTTTTCCAGTTTCTCAGAGTTAACTTTTATAGTAAAAACACTGTTTAGCATACCTCTTTCTCTTAACATAACTTCCGAGCTCGCTACTTTTATTTTCAAACGTTTTGCTGGGCATCTCTCAAAAAGCTCATTTTCAACGCACAACCAACTTCATACAGAAGTATAGCGAGGCAATCGCATCATTGTTTCATTTGTGCCATATTTTAAGACTTTTCACAATTTCTCTCTTTCTACAAGATCGCTTTAGCTAAGTCTACAAATGCGCAAAATACGAGGTATCTAGAAAATAAGTGTACTGAGGCTCTCACGACCGGATGGATTTTATTTTCGACATGTTGGCTATACTTTCGTGTAGCCTGACTCTTCCCCTCCGCAACGAGACCGGTTTGAGGTCAGTACGTTGAGAAGTGTCGACGCGACAACACGTTTCGTGAAAAATGTTAACCCAATCTCCCGCCAAGAGCGAAATTTTGTAAAAAGGCAAGAGTTTTTGAGGCGCTGCAAACTCCATGGAGATGAATTTCTCCACTCCATCGTTACTGGAGATGAAACTTGGGTTGCACACTACACGCCTGAAACCAAAAGGCAGTCTCAACAATGGCATCACACCTCTTCACCCTCCGCCAAAAGTTCAAAACCACAATTTCAGCCAAGAAAATCATGGCATCCGTGTTTTGGGACTGTCAAGGCATAATGTTAATTGAATATATGCCTCAAGGGGAGACCATCAACTCGGCAAGATACTGTGATGTGAGACCCTAAAAATGGCAGAGGGTGATTCAGAACAAGAGGAGAGGCATGCTGACAAAGGGAGTCTGCCTGCTGTACGACAATGCCAGACCACACACGGCCAACGCCACGAAGGAACTGCTCGCCTCGTTTAAATGGTATGTCCTGAACCATCCCGCGCATTCCCCTGACCTAGCACCTTCAGATTATTATCTCTTTACCTCCCTGAAGCTGCACATGGGTGGAATAAGGTTTTCAACCGACGAAGAGGTCAAGGAGAAGATGGAGAATTGGACGGAGGGGTTGGCGGGAAACTACTTCGAGGAAGGCATCAAAAAGTTGATATTCCGCATCACCACCTGCATTGAGAGGAATGGCGACTATGTCGAAAAATAGCTTACATATGTACTACGGTAACCACGTAATTTTTTTGTTTAAATAAAAAAAAATTGTAACCTACAAAAATTCAGTACACTTACTTTCTGGATATGCCTCGTACGTTTTTCCTTTTCATAAAATAAAATGTATATTTCAAGCATTATCTGTAACACCAAACCCAGTCCGTGCATTCTCTACCACGAAACATAACTCGTATCCCATTATTTCAAATCAGTTATTTTCCTTATTCTCTCAAACTAAATCCTCGCAAGTACTCTATCCACAACAATTAAAAAACTGATGACTCTTATATACCAGCCAGAAGGAGTGTATCCGGAGTTCCAACATTTGTTAAAAAACACACGCATCCATTCAATCTATGCATCCCCTCCATATGCAACATACTATACTATCATACAATACTATCGGAGCGTGATTGTTATTGCGACAGGATTTTGAGTACTTGGGCTTTCAGGATCAATGACGAGTGGAAAGGATTTATGTGAGCTCGTGAGTGTGGGTTTCTTCTTGTTGTTTTAATTTTGGTTGTTTTTGTATTTGTGTTTCTGTAATTTTTTTGTTTTAATTTTAATTTTTATTCTTATGATTGTGTGCGGTATATTGTGGGATGAATATTTTTGGTCTTTCTGGAGTGATGGTGTGTGAGGAGTTGAATTTCGCAAGATGTTTCCAGTTGTAGTTGAGTGTCACTGTTTGTCAGGTTGATGAGAGCGTGCA
Organism: Odontocerum albicorne; assembly: GCA_949825065.1. NCBI lineage: Eukaryota > Metazoa > Arthropoda > Insecta > Trichoptera > Odontoceridae > Odontocerum > Odontocerum albicorne. The sequence goes on along the minus strand of OX463859.1, from coordinate 34,801,853 downwards.
ACGGGGTTTTGTTTTTTGTGTAATCAAAAATCGGAAAGAAGTATCGATTTATTTTTTCATGCTAAATATCCTCAGTGAGATACAGGCAAAAGCCTAGTTTACTGGGGATACGACAAATGAAAGGCAACAAACCCAGATCCATTAAAATTGTATGTCCAAATCAAATTACCTGTTGTTTTTTCTCAAATTGTGTACATTTCTTGTCATGTGTAATAATAAATAAATAAGTACACTGCAGCCTTCACCGTTCATACCCTCGTCAGTCCCTCGCACTCGCACTCTCACTTACATGTAAGGTTATTATTATGATCATCACTCTTGATATTTCCGTATACTTCCTCACAATATTCTTTCCGTCTTTTTTTCCCACTTTTCATTTTTCTTACAGTCGATTCATTTTTGTTTATTTCTCCACTCATTTCTCCAGCATTGTAAATTTCACGAACTTCAATTTCTTTCGCAACATTTTGATATTTTGTTTAAGTTTCACATGAGGTTTTCTTTTATCATTTTCAAAAATATATTTTTAATGTTTTTATTTAGTTTCGTGAATACATTTTTCAAATATATTATTCATCGTTAAGACATTAACATTGTGGAGGTTTAAAGATATTGTAATTGGTTTTATCAAACACTGTTTCGCTCCCCTGATGATGAGGTGAAAGCGTTGGAACCGTTACAAAAGATGCAATAAACAGTGTTTGATAAAACAAATTACAACATTTTTAAATGTTTTATTAAATTTATTTTTTTTACAAAAGGAAATATATAATCGTAATAAAGCAACAGTTTAAAAGCATACATTTTAATAATAATTTTAAAACAAAATGAAGTGCTGGCCGACTATCTTGGAATTTCTGTTATAAGTTTATCACATGTGTATACAAGTAATAAATACTCTCGTCACTGAAAATGAACGTCTCATCTTTGTTATGGAATAGAAAAGAACATATTCAAAAATATGTGAAAATAACGCCTTTCAGTCAAATTAACAAATAAAACAATAATAGTAGCGTCTCACAAATAATAGCAGCGTGTCACAAATAAAAAATAACCATACTCAATATTAGTATATTTGTCTATTTTATAGAACAGTTGATGCACGTTTAACTTTAAGAGTTTTATCCACAGATATGTGAAATATGTCAATATCGTAAAATTCATTCAATGGTGGCTTTCCATGTGCAAGAAGTGATTCTTTTAACAGGTCAGTACGTGATACATAAACATCAATAATTATGTGTTAAAACGTAACAACCAGACGGTACAAAAATACTTACTTATTTTTTTGAAATAACAAATTGACATTCCATATTTTATTTAAAGACAGTTGATGGGAATACAAATCTACATTGAAGCATCTGAGAATAGATTTGTGACTGGATGCTCTTCGGTTTTATGGCTTTCTGAAGAGCAATGAAGCCGCACAAACAGAGATGCGATCTTTATTGCGGACTGATGACCCGAGTGCACTCCACGTTCCGCGTCCCGACTGAAGTGCGGCCCGCGGGATGGCGCTCGATGTTAAATTGTCTCTTCCGGAACGGTTCACTTGATGTTATTATCCCATCACAGTCGAAAAACATCCCATTTGATTCAAAGCGAAAAGCTCACAAAAGTATGTAAACATAGTAAAATACCAATCATTTTGGTGTTGGTCCATTTAACAAAATCTCTACAAAACAAAGAGAAGATAATATCTTTTCCCGCCAGGCTGTTCTATTTTTTTCCTATGAGTGCTTACGTTTTTGGCTGCTTACCAAATATAGCGATCCTTAAAACCTCTCTTGTGGTTTTTCTTTCGCATTTATCATCCTACTTTGAAAAATCTCACGTTTTTTGGAAGCTCGTACCAAAATTGATGATGGTATATGAACACTACATATATAATAATATATGATAAATCCGAATATGTTACTATCGCGTATCGGAAGATCCACGAACATTTATTTAAAGAACGTCTTCCTTCGGTTAGTTTGTGGCGGTTCTCTTACCAAATACTTTTTTTTCTGAACATATGCACCTGTGGGGAAATACTTTATCTAATGACCACAGACGCTACCTTTATATATTTAGACTTAACTTATTTATGTTTTTTTTTTCATTTTTAATATATCAATAATAATGATTTCGAGTCTCGAGTGAGAGCGCCCCCTTGGGAAGAGTTTACTCTCTTAACGGCATCATATAAATTGTTATTTTTTATTATTATTACTTCATTACTGTGCAGTGACAATCTACAATAGATATTTGCCCACAATCAGATGCTGCATTATAAATACCAATAGTGTGGTATTTTTTATATTCTTTTCAATATACTTGTATATTCATAATTGATACATGTGATAAACTGATCGACTAAAACAGAAATGCCCAGATTATGATTCTAGGCTGATAATAAAAAATAACCGTGATGGCGGAAGCAAAAACGAGTATATGTTGATATCATTTAAAAAAAAATACTTCTTTAAACTTTAACTATTGTTATTTTCATATCTTTTCTTATAATTTAAAAATAATACGAGGTAAAAATTGAAGCTTGTTTATTTTAAACTCTAATTTATCACTAGCGAAGACATTAAAAGCCGAAATAGTCGGCAAATTGATTTTATTTTGGACTTTTACCCTTATTTAAACCTTGTCTACTCTCCAGGAGTATAAAAAGTCCACTTTGAAAAGCACTGATATGACGTGTGCTAACCTACACATTGGAGACCGACATTTTTTGGGTGAAAAAGTTCTCGAAAGCTTTGCGAGAAAGATTTTCCGCAAAATACATATGTTACGTACTCGTATTATCAAATTGATGACACTGAAGCGTGGAAACATAATAATAACTAATACACTGTGACGAAGCTAGCGTAGTTAAAGTTATGCAAAATGGTAAACTACGCTAGTAATGGTATTTATACCGCACATATAATAGCGATATTGCAAATATGGGTTAGTTTAGTAATCCTAACATATGTGATCTGTCTGAACCTCTTAAAACATTTAATGGACTTAGACAAGGAGATGCTTTGGCGTGTACGCTGTTTAATATGGCTTTGGAAAAGGCCATTAGGGATAGCGGCATACAAACAACAGGCCATATATTCAGTGAATCTGTGCAGCTCCTGGCTTATGCAGATGACATTGACATCATAGCGAGGTCGGAACATGAACTTATAAATGCCTTCCGAGCACTAGCAGCATCAGCAAAAAACCTAGGCTTAGTAGTCAGTGAGACCAAAACAAAATATATGCCCGTAAATGGACGCCAAAACCCAATAAGTCTACAAATAGACAACTTTACCTTCCAAACCGTTTCTGAATTTGTGTATCTCGGTACCATGGTGACAAGTAAGAACGATGTTTCCACTGAAATAAATCGAAGATTAATAGCTGCAAACCGATGCTATTTTGGACTGCAGAGGTACATGAAATCACGACATCTCTCTAGAAAAACCAAAACTCTACTTTATAAAACACTCATCCGACCTGTGCTCACCTATGGCTCAGAATGTTGGACTCTAAGTAGAGTGGACATGAGGGCTCTGGGGACATTTGAGAGGAAGATTCTGCGCAAAATATATGGCCCCATTTGCAATAACGGAGAATGGCGTATCAGGTATAATCAGGAGCTGTACGGTCTGTATGGAGACCCTACCATAACACAGGAGATTTTAATTGGGAGACTCAGGTGGGCTGGACACGTGCAGCGAATGAGTGAGGAGGACATTCCGAGAGGGCTCTTGAATGGCACACCGGGGGGTCGAAGAAGGCCAGGAAGGCCGAAGCTTCGATGGCTGGATGGTGTCAATAGGGATGCGCAGCTCATTGGCATCCAGAACTGGCGAACAGCAGCACAGGACCGCCAGTCATGGAGGTGTGCTTTAAAGGAGGCCAAGACCCGACCTGGGTTGTAGAGCCACTGTTGATTGATTGATTGATTGATGTGATGTAGAAGAGTGGAATGGTGTCACAGATAACTAAATCTGAGAGGGCTGAATGGTGTGACAGATAACTAAATCTGAGATGGCTGAATGGTGTCACAGATAACTAAATCTGAGATGGCTGAATGGTGTCACAGATAACTAAATCTGAGATGGCTGAATGGTGTCACAGATAATTAAATCTGAGATGGCTGAATGGTGTGACAGATAACTAAATCTGAGATGGCTGAATGGTGTCACAGATAACTAAATCTGAGATGGCTGAATGGTGTGACAGATAACTAAATCTGAGATGGCTGAATGGTGTGACAGATAACTGCCGCACAATGGGTATAATCAATTGGAGAAAAACTGTTGCTGAGAGATGATACGAGTGGATGGGCGGTAGATATTGTTGCAGGCAGTTAAGACCCATTCCGAGCTGAAGGGCTGTCGGCTGTGTGCGGTGATGAAACATGCATCATATTTATATCGAGGTGTAAAATATACGTTTGGTATTGACAAAAAACGTGTTTATTATAAAACAAATCGTGTACCAAAATAAGCCTAATTATCCATATTCTTTGTTTTTATTAGCCTCCGTCTTTTGCCAGTTGTTTCATTCAATGTAAGCCATGTTTATTTTATTCATTCAAACACTTAAAACATATTAAAATTCCATTGAAATGATATTGCATTATCATCACGGAAATGTTATAGATTGTAATTTAAACCGAGAATGAAGGAGATATTAAAGTTTCTACGAATACTCATTCAAACTTTACATATAAGAACTGTACAGAGCCTCTTATATGTTAAGGTCCGCACTACGTTACGCTTACAGGACATGTAGGGTCTCCGTCCCTTATTCTCGTACGAGTAGTTTCCGGCGCTGAGCGCTGAGCGCTGAGCGTCCCGCCTCGCTAGAGAGCAGGCGCCAATCTGCGTCCGTCCCTATGTTTTCCGGAGAACGATGCACACAATCCGACGTAATATACAAGAAAAAACAAGTTTTTATTGGTTTGTTCTTGTATTATATATAATATTTTATCGAATACTCTACGACCTGGCGCACACAGGGCCAGGTGATTCTTTTTTCGAAATAACTATATCTTAAAAGTTATTTGAGTGAAAATAGTTATACATCATACAGTATTTCTATTTTGGTAAGCAAAGAGGACAGTTCTTCCCGCTTTTCTGTCCACACACTTGGCTCACGCTCTGTCCACATCTATGTATTATGTTTTTTGTATTATAAATGTTTTGTAGTTTCTCATTCTTCCTTTTCCTTTCCATCAGTTTTAATTTTTCGATGTCGTTTCACTTTTTCTTGATTCCATCTCTTCTTTACTATTCGTTTCAGACATATATATCTATTGCTAGTTTTTGGCAACTAATTTTTTTAATGTGGTCAAATTATCTCCTGATGAATATCTACATTATATTTATAACATCCGTCTCTAACAAATTATCTCCAGATGACTATCTACATTATATTTATAACATCCATATCTAACAAATTATCTTCAGATGACTATCTACATTATATTTATAACATCCATCTCTAACAAATTATCTCCAGATGACTATCTACATTATATTTATAAAACCCATATCTAACAAATTATCTCCAGATGACTATCTACATTATATTTATAACATCCATCTCTAACAAATTATCTCTAGATGACTATCTACATTATATTTATAACATCCATATCTAACAAATTGTCTCCAGATGACTATCTACATTATATTTATAACATCCATCTCTAACAAATTATCTCCAGACGACTATCTACATTATATTTATAACATCCATCTCTAACAAATTATCTCCAGATGACTATCTACATTATATTTATAACTTCCGTCTCTAACAAATTATCTCCAGATGACTATCTACATTATATTTATAACATCCATCTCTAACAAATTATCTCTAGATGACTATCTACATTATATTTATAACATCCATATCTAACAAATTGTCTCCAGATGACTATCTACATTATATTTATAACATCCATCTCTAACAAATTATCTCCAGACGACTATCTACATTATATTTATAACATCCATCTCTAACAAATTATCTCCAGATGACTATCTACATTATATTTATAACTTCCGTCTCTAACAAATTATCTCCAGATGACTATCTACATTATATTTATAACATCCATCTCTAACAAATTATCTCTAGATGACTATCTACATTATATTTATAACATCCATCTCTAACAAATTATCTCCAGATGACTATCTACATTATATTTATAACATCCATCTCTAACAAATTATCTCCAGATGACTATTTACATTATATTTATAACATCCATCTCTAACAAATTATCTCCAGATGACTATCTACATTATATTTATAACATCCATCTCTAATAAGTTATCTCCAGATGACTATCAACATTATATTTATAACATCCATCTCTAACAAATTATCTCCAGATGACTATCTACATTATATTTATAACATCCGTCTCTAACAAATTATCTCTAGATGACTATCTACATTATATTTATAACATCCATATCTAACAAATTGTCTCCAGATGACTATCTACATTATATTTATAACATCCATCTCTAACAAATTATCTCCAGACGACTATCTACATTATATTTATAACATCCATCTCTAACAAATTATCTCCAGATGACTATCTACATTATATTTATAACTTCCGTCTCTAACAAATTATCTCCAGATGACTATCTACATTATATTTATAACATCCATCTCTAACAAATTATCTCTAGATGACTATCTACATTATATTTATAACATCCATATCTAACAAATTGTCTCCAGATGACTATCTACATTATATTTATAACATCCATCTCTAACAAATTATCTCCAGACGACTATCTACATTATATTTATAACATCCATCTCTAACAAATTATCTCCAGATGACTATCTACATTATATTTATAACTTCCGTCTCTAACAAATTATCTCCAGATGACTATCTACATTATATTTATAACATCCATCTCTAACAAATTATCTCTAGATGACTATCTACATTATATTTATAACATCCATCTCTAACAAATTATCTCCAGATGACTATCTACATTATATTTATAACATCCATCTCTAACAAATTATCTCCAGATGACTATTTACATTATATTTATAACATCCATCTCTAACAAATTATCTCCAGATGACTATCTACATTATATTTATAACATCCATCTCTAACAAATTATCTCCAGATGACTATCTACATTATATTTATAACTTCCGTCTCTAACAAATTATCTCCAGATGAATCTTTGTTCCCTTGATAACGTTAGCAAAAGGTTGCATTAACCATGTGTAGTTTGAATATGACGGTCTCACTTGTCCCACGTTACAAGACCCGGGATGGATGCTCGGCGATGGGAATATGACGGTCTCACTTGTCTTACGTTACAAGACCCGGGATGGATGCTCGGCGATGGGAATATGACGGGCTCACTTGCCCCACGTTACAAGACCCGGGATGGATGCTCGGCGATGGGAATATGACGGTCTCACTTGCCCCACGTTACAAGACCCGGTTGACGTTACAAGAAATGGAATTCTGCACAACGACAATCTTACGGGACAGTACGAGTACGCACCGTTTACTTCCTCCAGGCCACCAGCTCTCAATTCTCCGGATTTCTATTTATGGGTTTATTGCAAACAGGAGAGGTGTATTGAACTAAACCACGCGACACCACTGTAAGGCGTCAGTCAGAGCCGTTATTGATACCATACCCCAGCCACATCACCAAATACGAGTATGATGACATTGTTGTAGTTTGAGGAAGGCATTGCGTCTATGAGCCAAATTATAAACTGTGCAAAAATCAGTGATTTATACTAAACAATTATATAAACTTAGATACCATCATGACATTGCCCTGTTTGGGTAGGCAGAGAGGACAAATCACTAGACTTTCCTATCATGACGCACATATTTTGCCTTATCGTTTTCATACACCTTATCACGCAACTCGTACGATTCTTTGACGTCTTACATTTTCTTCTTCCAAAATATCGCTCACGTGGTCCAATCATACTTTTCTTAGTCTTCCTCTATCACGCATTCCACTCACATTTGCACTGTATATTTATTGTTAATCTTTCTTTATTAACTCGTCCCACGTGCCCAAAACCGTCTCTGCAAACTCTTTTTTGTTTTTCTCAACACGCCAACCTAAATTTCCCATTGGTCTTTATTTCCCTTATCACTTCATTTCGTGTTATGTTATATTTTATCCCTCCGTGTATTTTTCTCAGTGCACGCTTTTCTAAAGCAGACATTTTGTAAGTTGTCAACTCATGTGGTGTTCAATAATGTTTTCAATGTATTATTTTCAATGAGTGATTAAGGCCTCGATCATAGTCAACCAATGTGCTCATTTTGATTTATTTTCTTGACAATATAATGTTTATTAAGCTATCAAAATGAACACTGCAAATTCCACCATAACAATGTTATCACAACTACAGTTTATGCTCGTTTACCGACATTGTTATCACAACTACAGTTTATGCCCGTTTACCGACATTGTTATCAGCTGAATAATAGAAACAGGCCTTTAGGTGAATTTAGAAATCCAAAACACCAAAAAGCTAAAAAGATATCAATGGGTTCTTCAATCCAAAACATGTCAGCAGTTACATACATACTCGTACATAACATCACGCTATTTCCCTTTTAAGGTAGGCAGATAGGACATATCTGTATACTTTTTAAATTTATATACTCGTCTGTCCATTTCTATATACTCGTATTTCGTCATATATCCTCTTTGTAATCATTTAAATTTAAAAATAAACAGAAAGGCGAACTTGAAATGTGGTTTGGATTCTCTATAGTGTAAAGTTCTTCCCAGTATGTAACGGTATTCGTATATGAATGAGTGTTTTTCTCTAGCAGCGGTGTGTTGCTTAATTTATTTACTATTGTTATACGAGTATACTTATATTTTTTTAAGGAACCACAGAGTATTGAATCCGAAACAGGTCAAGAAACGAGCGTTCTTCCAAATTGTCTTTAGTTTTCACTGTTTGCCTTTCCTCGGTATATCTGACTTATTATACATCAGCCCAAATTAACCGCCTAGATTCATTATTTCAATCGATGATTTAGATATATGCGTGAAGAGTGTGGACGGGAGACTGTATTATCTTTGGCCCCATCGATTGACCATTGGAGTAGGCAGAGAAATCATAGTCCATAATCGCACGTACGGTTCAAGCATTACACTATCGCACTCGAAGCAATACCATACGTCTTATGTGTGCGAGTAATGTTACCAGATGAACTTTTTTACCCGATTTTACTGGAACCCCTTTTTTAATGTATATCGGATACTCGAGTAGAAGTTAACCGTCTTACCAATCAGACCACGGACATCATTACTGCTCGATAAAAGTTATGTTTCAGTTAACAAATTGTGCTTAAAAAAATCTATATTTTAATAAGATGGTATTAATGCTCGACCAATATATGATATATTTAATTTGTATTATTTTTAACCTATCAATAATATACCTAATATAAGGTTTGAGTCCCAAGTTAGAGCACCCATAAGGGGATTTTGCTATCTAAATAGCGCTTTATAATATAATATAAGGTTTGAGTCCCAAGTTAGAGCACCCATAAGGAGATTTTGCTATCTAAACAGCGCTTTATAATATAATATAAGGTTTGAGTCCCAAGTTAGAGCACCCATAAGGAGGTTTTGCTATCTAAACAGCGCTTTATAATATAATATAAGGTTTGAGTCCCAAGTTAGAGCACCCATAAGGAGATTTTGCTATCTAAACAGCGCTTTATAATATAATATAAGGTTTGAGTCCCAAGTTAGAGCACCCATAAGGAGGTTTTGCTATCTAAACAGCGCTTTATAATATAATATAAGGTTTGAGTCCCAAGTTAGAGCACCCATAAGGAGATTTTGCTATCTAAACAGCGCTTTATAATATAATATAAGGTTTGAGTCCCAAGTTAGAGCACCCATAAGGAGGTTTTGCTATCTAAACAGCGCTTTATAATATAATATAAGATTTGAGTCCCAAGTTAGAGCACCCATAAGGAGATTTTGCTATCTAAACAGCGCTTTATAATATAATATAAGGTTTGAGTCCCAAGTTAGAGCACCCATAAGGGGATTTTGCTATCTACGAGTAAACAGCGCTTTATAAATTGTGCTTTTATTATTATTATTATTATTATTTTGATTCTAACCTTTCCAAGGAATAATTTGAAATATAATATTTTTTACTCCGCTTTCGTTTCACGATTTTCGTAACAAGTTGGATACGGTTGTAAAATCAGTGTTAAATGAAGGGTAACCGAATGAGATCTAATATAGTATAAGTAAACATTAGAGTACCCCAGTCTTTCCCCTTCCGCTGTGGAGGCGGCCCAATCTAGCGGCACTATCCGCTCTGCACAGGCCAGGTGAGGGGATGTTCGTCAACTTTGGGGAAGGAAACATATTTCTGAACGAATTCTTATTTCATATAAAAAATAACACATTTTCGATAGATAACTCGCACCTCGCGCCACCTCTTCCTCCTTCCGAGGAATATTTAATTGTTTTACTGGCACTGTCTTGTAGTTCTGGTGGAGTATCATTTCCTTTCAAGTGCATACAAACATATCACGCCTTTCCCTGTTATCAAAGGTAGAGACGTAAGAACGCCAGCCTTTCCTATTGTGGTCCACATTTTCAGCCTCTTTAACATCCATACACCATCTCATACACATTTATACTGTAAATTCGTTTGTTACTCTTTCTTCATTCATTTATCCTTAATGCAAAAAATATCTTAGAGCACTTTTTTCTCATTATTTTAAGCATCCTTAATTTAACATTTAACTTGGATCACTTAATTCATATTTATGTTATATATTGTCACCCCATATATTCTTCTCAGTGCACGGAGATTCACATACTTTATTTGACTCCTTTAAGACTTTTCCACGTCCTGCTGTAGACTATAATCAGATTTTGGTACTCGTCTAAATGATTTTACTTCTAAGTGCTCATTTTAACTGTATACCCCATGATGACAAAGTTCAGGTAACATAATACACACAAATATATCATTTTAACTGTGTACCCCATGATGACAAGTTCAGGTAACATAATGCACACAAATATATCATTTTAACTGTGTACCCCATGATGACAAAGTGCAGGTAACATAATGCACACGAATATATCATTTTAACTGTGTACCCCATGATGACAACGCTCAGGTAACATAATGCTCACGAATATATCATGTTAACTGTGTAACCCATGATGACAAAGTTCAGGTAACATAATGCACACGAATATATCATTTTAATTGTGTACCCCATGATGACACAGTTCAGATAACATAATGCACACGAATATATCATTTTAACTGTGTACCCCATGATGACAAAGCTCAGGTAACATAATGCACACGCTTGAAGGTTGTTTCATATAATATTTTGTTCCACGGTCGTTATTTACAGTACAACTTGGCGGGTGTATTCTCCTGTGGCAATTTCTTTCAACAGACCAGAAAGGTTTTAAAGAGGCAGAGAGTGCAAACCAGACTTATTGACTATTTATTACTACACAATATATTTTATATGTTTATTACATCAAGCGGACGAAACATAAGTAAGCTGTCACACAACAAACATTGAATATAGTGAGGCTCCTGATACAACATTGCCCGATGAAGAAAATAACATTTTAAGAAACAAAAAATGTCACTTTCCATCTAACTACGAGTACTGTCTAAGCTGAGATTTTTTGTATTTTAAATATTTTTATTTTTTTCATTATTTTTCATCATCAACATATTTTTTTCATCTAATAACAATTATTAATTTAAGATATGATTTATTTATTTTTTGTTAATAATGTGTCTTTCAATGGTTGTAGAAAATTTATTTTAAGTTTTTTACTTTTGGGCAATTTACAACAGATAAGCTCAAATACAGCTTACAATAATATTCGGAATCAACAGGAAATTTTATTTAAGAAACAAGAAAAAATGTCAATTTATGATTATAACGAGAATCGGAATATGAATGTTGTTGGAAATCGAAATATCATAATGAGATAATAATTGCTTAAGGCTTATGAAAACCAAAATGAATTTCCATATCAATATTTTTCGATCAATTTCATCGAAAATATGATATACACTGTGGAATAACACTTAGGACCGCACACGTGGCGCCTTATGATATACACTGTGGAATAACACTTGGGACCGCACACGTGGCGCCTTATGATATACACTGTGGAATAACACTTGGGACCGCACACGTGGCGCCTTATGATATACACTGTGGAATAACACTTGGGACCGCACACGTGGCGTATTATGTTACTTATGGCAATACGCCCTTGATCAACAAACTCGAAAACATTTTTCCCACACGAGTGGTGTCACATTTGTGAGTGTCTTTGAAATAAATCCGACCCTTGCAAGTTAAGTACGACACGAGTAACTCAATATGTAATCGGTCTTTAATAGAACAGATTTTGAAAAGTTTAGTTTAATAATAAAAATAAAAAAGTAAAAAGAAAGAACTGTTTTAAATTGGTAGCACATAAGGAATAACAGGATTACCGTTTTATTACTGCGGGAAAGCATAAAACTTTAACCGCTCCGTAAACTAGTTTAAAAAAAATACGACAAAGTTTTCAATACGAAAAGAAAACCGTTTTAAATTTCTTCCTTAAAATTCGCAATATATTGCGTACATTGGCCCGTCCCACCGGCGCGGCGTTCACAATACGAGAGAAGGTCGGAAAGTTAAATAACATTTCCACATATCCCGGAGGATAAATTGTCGGGACGTGATTTGAAGCAGATAATATTATTATGGTAGGGATTCGGTAAAGTGTTCATTTATCGGACGAAATTACCTTCGCGTAAGTCATTTTATTTTTTAATTTATCGCATTTTTGTGTGTGTGCATCCTGACTTTCCTTTCCATCTATTCACAATTCAAACACCGGTTTCAAGTAGTTGCGCTCTTGTTGCGCTCTTGCTTGGCCAGTACAGCGTACATGAGATTTTCTTTTTACAGACCTTGTTCACAGAAATGGAGGGTTTGTTGTAAACTTAATCTATCAGTGAGACTCAACTCTTCCAGAACAGACGTTCTTCAGCTTCCCATAAAATCAAAACATATTTATCTTTTAAATCCTGATAATATTTAGATTGTTTAAATATATAATAACTTAGAAATAGACTTCCTTCTGCTTGAGTACAGCCATATTTTAATAGACCAACGAACTTCTTACCTTTCTTAAAATATGAATATTTATTTCATTTCAACTGATTTGAGACTAATGGCATTCTGCATTCTGCATTCACCAAATACTCGTATCTTCAGATTGGTGTAGCGAGTTTTTAAAGATAAAATAAAACTGTCATATCCAAAATATATACACAAACGCACCGTATTTGAATGTATACATTGAAAAAGGACTCCATCTTACATTTTTTTTATAAGATTATTGACAATATATCAAATCACATCCCTTCATTCGTTTCTGTAATACTTACCATAAATGCAAATAAATAAAACATTTGGATTTATTGCTTTAATGCAATTTCAACCAACTAACCAGTATTTGCTTAATAATTATTATTGGTAACCATAACCGAGTCTTTATTACAGTGTTAGAAAACAAAAAAAATTGAGAAAAAATTAAAAAAAAATCCAACAACTTAGGGATGAGGACGAAAATAGCGTGGCTGTTGAAGAAGAGGAATATTTTGAGATTAAAAGAATTCTTTAGGTTTAATCTTTTATGCTTGAATGCTTCATTAACAAACAAATAACTCATTATATAATATAATATTTACACATGGAAGGCTGATCTGTTCTTTTTTGCGTATTTCAACTAAATAAAAAAACGTCTCTCGCCGCTGTGCAGGCGCTCGTTGAATGAATTTAGCCAAAAATTTATTTCAATAGATTTATAATAATTACGTGGTTTTATTTCTGTGTACATTTGAATATTTCAAAAGGGTTGAGGCTAAAGGTCTATGCGGCGAAAATGATTCGGAAGAGTTGCAAGAAAAGAAATGGTTTTCTATGCGCCCATTGCTTTCTACCCCTGAGAAAACAGTGGCGCATCCCCGCCTGACTTGTTTTGAAAATTTACAAAATTTTTATGGAAATTTTATAAATTTATTCAAGATTCACAGAAATATAATACTTAGCACAAATATACAATTTGAATATTTTAAAACAATGTTTGAAAAAAAGAGAACTTTTTTAAATTTTTATTTATATTAACTTATTATTTTAAATAATGTTTACAATGAAATAAACAAGGCACTTTCCTAATTAACTAGATGTAGCTTTATACCCATCCTAAGGGTATTCAAGTATTCAACATACAACAAAACAAATACACAATGCATTTTCCTAATTAACTAGATGTACATTTATACCCATCCTAAGGGTATTCAGGTATTTAACATAGAACAAAACAAATAAACAATGCCTTTTCCTAATTAACTAGATGTACCTTTATACCCATCCTAAGGGTATTCAGGTATTTAACATAGAACAAAACAAATAAACAATGCACTTTCCTAATTAACTAGATGTACCTTTATACCCATCCTAAGGGTATTCAGGTATTTAACATAGAACAAAACAAATAAACAATGCCTTTTCCTAATTAACTAGACGTACCTTTATACCCATCCTAAGGGTATTCAGGTATTTAACATAGAACAAAACAAATAAACAATACACTTTCCTAATTAACTAGAAGTACCTTTATACCCATCCTAAGGGTATTCAGGTATTAAACATACAACAAAACAAATAAACAATGCACTTTCCAAATTAACTAGATATACCTTTATACCCATCCTAAGGGTATTCAGGTATTTAACATAGAACAAAACAAATAAAAATCAAGAAATATACGGAAAACACAAGTATAAAAACCCACCATAATCACATAACACGTGTGTAGAAAACATAGTCAAAGAAGCCCTTAACTAATTACCATGCCAAGTGAGTTAAATACGTCCTTGAAATTCTTCTGTATAAGCTCTTTATCAATATCATCACCACGACCATATCATGCCTCATTTAGGGTAGGCAGAGATAACAGATCTCCACTTCATTCTCTTTTGATACACGTCTTTAATTTCTGTCCTGTCAAAATCCCTCGTTCTACATGTTCCCCTATTATTAAGGTGTTTATCTCTTTGTAAATTATACGGAGATTCGTTTATTAAGATCTTTCTTTTCACACATCAAGTACCTTATACCATCAATCTATTGAATACTTTATTATTGTAAATCTTTCTATTCACACATCAAGTACCTTATACCATCAATCTATTGAATACTTTATTATTGTAAATCTTTCTTTTCACACATCAAGTACCTTATACCATCAATCTATTGAATACTTTATTATTGTCAATCTTTCTTTTCACACATCAAGTACCTTATACCATCAATCTATTGAATACTTTATTATTGTAAATCTTTCTTTTCACACTCCAAGTACCTTATACCATCAATCTATTGAATACTTTATTATTGTAAATCTTTCTTTTCACACTTCAAGTACCTTATACCACCAATCTATTGAATACTTTATTATTGTAAATCTTTCTTTTCACACTTCAAGTACCTTATACCACCAATCTATTGAATACTTTATTATTGTAAATCTTTCTTTTCACACATCAAGTACCTTATACCATCAATCTATTGAATACTTTATTATTGTAAATCTTTCTTTTTACACTTCAAGTACCTTATAACATCAATCTATTGAATACTTTATTACTGTAAATCTTTCTTTTCACGCTTCAAGTACCTTCTACCATCAAACTATTGAATACTTAATTATTGTAAATCTTTCTTTTCACACTTCAAGTACCTTATACCATCAATCTATTGAATACTTTATTATTGTAAATCTTTCTTTTCACACATCAAGTACCTTTACCATCAATCTATTGAATACTTTATTATTGTAAATCTTTCTTTTCACACATCAAGTGCCTTATACCATCAATCTATTGAATACTTTATTATTGTAAATCTTTCTTTTCACACATCAAGTACCTTATACCATCAATCTATTGAATACTTTATTATTGTAAATCTTTCTTTTCACACTTCAAGTACCTTATACCATCAATCTATTGAATACTTTATTATTGTAAATCTTTCTTTTCACACTTCAAGTACCTTATACCACCAATCTATTGAATACTTTATCATTGTAAATCTTTCTTTTCACACATCAAGTACCTGAAAGCATCAATCTATTGAATACTTTATTATTGTAAATCTTTCTTTTCACACTTCAAGTACCTTATACCACCAATCTATTGAATACTTTATTATTGTAAATCTTTCTTTTCACACTTCAAGTACCTTATACCATCAATCTATTGAATACTTTATTATTGTTAATCTTTATTTTCACACTTCAATTACCTTATACCATCAATCTATTGAATACTTTATTATTGTAAATCTTTCTTTTCACACTTCAAGTACCTTATACCATCAATCTATTGAATACTTTATTATTGTAAATCTTTCTTTTCACACATCAAGTACCTTATACCATCAATCCATTGAATACTTTATTATTGTAAATCTTTCTTTTCACACTTCAAGTACCTTATACCATCAATGTATTGAATACTTTATAATTGCAAATCTTTCTTTTCACACATCAAGTACCTTATACCATAAATCTATTGAATACTTTATTATTGTAAATCTTTCTTTTCACACTTCAAGTACCTTATACCATCAATCTACTGTTTACTTTATAATTGTAAATCTTTCTTTTCACACTTCAAGTACCTTATACCATCAATCTATTAAATACTTTATTATTGTAAATCTTTCTTTTCACACTTCAAGTACCTTAAACCATCAATCTATTGAATACTTTATTATTGTAAATCTTTCTTTTCACACATCAAGTACCTTATACCATCCATCTATTGAATACTTTATTATTGTAAATCTTTCTTTTCACACATCAAGTACCTTATACCATCAATCTATTGAATACTTAATTATTGTAAATCTTTCTTTTCACACTTCAAGTACCTTATACCATCAATCTATTGAATACTTTATTATTGTAAATCTTTGCTTTTCACACTTCAAGTACCTTATACCATCAATCTATTGAATACTTTATTATTGTAAATCTTTCTTTTCACACATCAAGTACCTTATACCACCAATCTATTGAATACTTTATAATTGTAAATTTTTCTTTTCACACATCAAGTACCTTATACCATCAATCTATTGAATACTTTATTATTGTAAATCTTTCTTTTTACACTTCAAGTACCTTATAACATCAATCTATTGAATACTTTATTACTGTAAATCTTTCTTTTCACACTTCAAGTACCTTATACCATCAAACTATTGAATACTTAATTATTGTAAATCTTTCTTTTCACACTTCAAGTACCTTATACCATCAATCTATTGAATACTTTTTTATTGTAAATCTTTCTTTTCACACTTCAAGTACCTTATACCATCAATCTATTGAATACTTAATTATTGTAAATCTTTCTTTTCACACATCAAGTACCTTATACCATCAATCTATTGAATACTTTATTATTGTAAATCTTTCTTTTCACACATCAAGTACCTTATACCATCAATCTTTTGAATACTTTATTATTGTAAATCTTTCTTTTCACACTTCAAGTACCTTATACCATCAATCTATTGAATACTTTATTATTGTAAATCTTTCTTTTCACACTTCAAGTACCTTATACCACCAATCTATTGAATACTTTATCATTGTAAATCTTTCTTTTCACACATCAAGTACCTGAAAGCATCAATCTATTGAATACTTTATTATTGTAAATCTTTCTTTTCACACTTCAAGTACCTTATACCATCAATCTATTGAATACTTTATTATTGTTAATCTTTCTTTTCACACTTCAAGTACCTTATACCATCAATCTATTGAATACTTTATTATTGTAAATCTTTCTTTTCACACTTCAAGTACCTTATACCACCAATCTATTGAATACTTTATTATTGTAAATCTTTCTTTTCACACTTCAAGTACCTTATACCATCAATCTATTGAATACTTTATTATTGTTAATCTTTCTTTTCACACTTCAAGTACCTTATACCATCAATCTATTGAATACTTTATTATTGTAAATCTTTCTTTTCACACTTCAAGTACCTTATAACATCAATCTATTGAATACTTTATTATTGTAAATCTTTCTTTTCACACATCAAGTACCTTATATCATCAATCCATTGAATACTTTATTATTGTAAATCTTTCTTTTCACACATCAAGTACCTTATACCATCAATGTATTGAATACTTTATTATTGTAAATCTTTCTTTTCACACATCAAGTACCTTATACCATAAATCTATTGAATACTTTATTATTGTAAATCTTTCTTTTCACACTTCAAGTACCTTATACCATCAATCTATTGTTTACTTTATAATTGTAAATCTTTCTTTTCAGACTTCAAGTACCTTATACCATCAATCTATTGAATACTTTATTATTGTAAATCTTTCTTTTCACACTTCAAGTACCTTAAACCATCAATCTATTGAATACTTTATTATTGTAAATCTTTCTTTTCACACTTCAAGTACCTTATACCATCAATCTATTGAATACTTTATTATTGTAAATCTTTATTTTCACACTTTAAGTACCTTATACTATCAATCTTTTGAATACTTTATTATTGTAAACCTTTCTTTTCACACTTCAAGTACCTTATACCATCAATCTATTGAATACTTTATTATTGTTAATCTTTCTTTTCACACTTCAAGTACCTTATACCATCAATCTATTGAATACTTTATTATTGTAAATCTTTCTTTTCACACATCAAGTACCTTATACCATCAATCTATTGAATACTTTATTATTGTAAATCTTTCTTTTCACACATCAAGTACCTTATACCATCAATCTATTGAATACCTTATTATTGTAAATCTTTCTTTTCACACATCAAGTACCTTATACCATCAATCTATTGAATACTTTATTATTGTAAATCTTTCTTTTCACACATCAAGTACCTTATACCATCAATCTATTGAATACTTTATTATTGTAAATCTTTCTTTTCACACATCAAGTACCTTATACCATCAATCTATTAAATACTTTATTATTGTAAATCTTTCTTTTCACACTTCAAGTACCTTATACCATCAATCTATTGAATACTTTATTATTGTAAATCTTTCTTTTCACACTTCAAGTACCTTATACCACCAATCTATTGAATACTTTATTATTGTAAATCTTTCTTTTCACACATCAAGTACCTTAAAGCATCAATCTATTAAATACTTTATTATTGTAAATCTTTCTTTTCACACATCAAGTACCTTATACCATCAATCTATTGAATACTTTATTATTGTAAATCTTTCTTTTCACACTTCAAGTACCTTATACCATCAATCTATTGAATACTTTATTATTGTAAATCTTTATTTTCACACTTTAAGTACCTTATACTATCAATCTTCTGAATACTTTATTATTGTAAACCTTTCTTTTCACACTTCAAGTACCTTATACCATCAATCTATTGAATACTTTATTATTGTTAATCTTTCTTTTCACACTTCAAGTACCTTATACCATCAATCTATTGAATACTTTATTATTGTAAATCTTTCTTCTCACACTTCAAGTACCTTAAACCATCAATCTATTGAATACTTTATTATTGTAAATCTTTCTTTTCACACATCAAGTACCTTATACCATCAATCTATTGAATACTTTATTATTGTAAATCTTTCTTTTCACACTTTAAGTACCTTATACCATCAATCTATTGAATACTCTATTTTTGTAAATCTTTCCTTTCACACTTCAAGTACCTTATACCATCAATCTATTGAATACTTTATTATTGTAAATCTTTCTTTTTACACTTCAAGTACCTTATAACATCAATCTATTGAATACTTTATTTTTGTAAATCTTTCTTTTCACACATCAAGTACCTTATACCATCAATCTATTGAATACTTTATTATTGTAAATCTTTCTTTTCACACTTCAAGTACCTTATACCATCAATCTATTGAATACTTTATTTTTGTAAATCTTTCCTTTCACACTTCAAGTACCTTATACCATCAATCTATTGAATACTTTATTATTGTATATCTTTCTTTTTACACTTCAAGTACCTTATAACATCAATCTATTGAATACTTTATTATTGTAAATCTTTCTTTTCACACTTCAAGTACCTTATACCATCAATCTATTGAATACTTTATTATTGTTAATCTTTCTTTTCACACTTCAAGTACCTTATACCATCAATCTATTGAATACTTTATTATTGTAAATCTTTCTTTTCACACATCAAGTACCTTATACCATCAATCTATTGAATACTTTATTATTGTAAATCTTTCTTTTCACACATCAAGTACCTTATACCATCAATCTATTGAATACTTTATTATTGTAAATCTTTCTTTTCACACATCAAGTACCTTATACCATCAATCTATTGAATACTTTATTATTGTAAATCTTTCTTTTCACACATCAAGTACCTTATACCATCAATCTATTGAATACTTTATTATTGTAAATCTTTCTTTTCACACATCAAGTACCTTATACCATATATCTATTGCATACTTTGGTATTGTAAATGTTTCATCATAACCTTATAAATGAATTGTATGCATTATTTTTGTTAATCTTTCATTTTAACATGACCAAACCATATCAATTCTCCTTTCATAGTTAAAGCACCGATTCTTCTTTAAATTTGCATTTTTTCTTAATGGTATTATCCATTTTTCTGCCATACATTGTTTTTCCCCATAACATTTCTTTTATTTAGTGTAGAAAAACAGTAAATTTACACACAACTCCTGATTATTCTACGTTTACCCTCTCCACTGTACCTTTTTTTCCCTTTGATAAATGATATCTCTTTTTATTTTTACAATGCATATTACTCATGAATTTTGTGTATATAAATAATTGTTCAAATGTATTTATACGACGATGTAACTTCATTTATTTACTTTTGTCTGGTTGAGTGTAAGAGATCGCCGCCGGCAATAAGCTCGATTACTTTGCAATGAAGCGTTAAATAAATAATAAATACATAGTCACAAACCATCCACCATCATTAACACACCTTCCCTAATACGAGTACAGAGGAACTCAATGCTCTTTTATTCTTATTATATAATATATCTTCTTTCTATCCCCATTCTCTCCTCATTTCCTTATTCTTCATTATTACCACACACTAAAAACTTGTTTTGGCAATTGGGATAGTCAGTTTCAATTTAAAAAATGGGATGATTAGGGTTATGAATACAAAAGAACATACATGTATGTTGAATGAAGCTTTTTGTGTATTTTAAGCCGTGATAAATTGACTTAAATAAACATTATTGCACTGTTTTCTTGTCAAAATATTTAAGCAAGTTCTCATTTTCCTTACCAAAATATTTACCTTTTAATATCCCCAATCAACAGAGTAAGAGCGGCCCCGAGGGTCGAATAGAAAGTAATTAATTGGGACAATCCGCACCGCACCGCACCGAGCCCGCACCCGCACCCGCACCCGCACCCGCGCCGGCTGATATTATTTTGTTTCCCGCTATTAACGGAGGGATAATGAACACAGTTCCACAGCATCCGGTCATCTCTCTCAAACCTCCGCGTCCTTTGAGACCCGCTGCCAGTGCGCATCCCCGCACTGACTCGGGGGATCCCCGCCCTCCGAAAGACAATTATTATTGGGAGCCAATAAATTTTAAAGGAATGTTAATGCCAAAAACTAAATTAAAAAATATAATCATTACAGAGTGGCGAGGTAGGGTGGGGTTGGGTGCCTAATTGTGGGATAGAATGTTGTTTTCATTAATACTTTGAAGATCCTCTTTTTGTTACTTCAGATGGGCTATTTTTGTTTTATTGATGTTTCCTCATTCGATTGTGTTATTAAAACAGGAAGAAGTTATATGTGTGGGTGCACTTGAAGAGGTCTCTAGAGACATGAGTGACCTGTTCAGCTTTAACAAGCACTTGAAGAGGTCTCTAAAATTTCAAAATGTGTAATTGTATATGAACACTATACATACACTTCACAACATCTTAAGCTGAATATGAATATACTATCACATATTGGAACATCAACAAAGGTTTATTTGTGTCTTGTCTTGGTAAGTTATCTGCGGTTATCAAAGTAAACATGTTATTTTAAACATAACATATGTTATATATGGTAGACGAGATGCGGAAAAGAACCCTTTTTTTAACGGTCGCAGCCCCCGCCCCATGTTTCTCCCCTTACACTTATCATATACGAGTATACGTTTATTTGGTACTATTTTTCATCAGTCAATAAAATTGGATTAAGTCCCGAGTGAGAGTGCGCTTTGCAGGAAACTTTTCTCTCTAGACAGCGCAATGTACTCGTAAATTCTCCTTTTATCATTATTTTAAGTACAAAAAAGATTTTTCTTGACAAAAATTGACTATCAAAAGGGATTAAACCCCCAACTTCAGAGCACAAAGACAGTCATTTATTTATTTATTGAACACTTTTATTGCAAATACAATCTGACGGGCTTATTGCCAGGTGGCAATCTCTTCCAACCAACCAGAAATAAGTCGTTACATTTCGAATTTATATCCTGATCCAAGTCATAGACAAGTAATAAAATAAAATTATCCACACAATATATTTCGACGTAAAAAGCGATAAGACATTTTTTACTATTTGTTTTAAGAAAGAGTGGTCCCGTTCTACTTACACCCTTTTTCATAATGTGCCCCGATTTGTTATCACCATTGCACCTAATTAGGTAAGGTTAGCTACGCGGGTTCACGATATCCAATTAGACCTATACGAGTATTTGTAAAAGGGATCCATACCTATCCATAGTATTTGTAAAAGGGATCCATACCTACCGCAAAAGGGATCCATACCTACCGCAAAAGGGATCCATACCTACCGCAAAAGGGATCCATACCTACCGC
Organism: Odontocerum albicorne; assembly: GCA_949825065.1. Taxonomy (NCBI): domain Eukaryota; kingdom Metazoa; phylum Arthropoda; class Insecta; order Trichoptera; family Odontoceridae; genus Odontocerum; species Odontocerum albicorne. The sequence goes on along the minus strand of OX463859.1, from coordinate 34,778,819 downwards.
AAAATATATTTTCTTATTGTTGAAAACAGGCGCACTTTGTTTTGAACTCGGGAGTGGCGGGTACGATTCCTATTGGTATGCCATTTTTTGAAACAAGATCCATTCCAGTGTTGTCTTCAGGCCTCTTTAACATATTTCTGGTTGGTTGGAATAGATTGCTATATAGTAATAAACCCGCGAAATATAATAATACAGTACTAAAAAATCCAAGTGGAATTGGTAAATGCAAATTATGTATTACGTGAATACGAATTTAAATATTAACATTTATTTATTTATCTAAAGCCCTTTTATTACCAGCGATCACTCCAAGTGTGCGAACCTCTCACAATATAGCATTTTCATATTTCCCTAAAGCCCTTTTATTACCAACGATCACTCCAAGTGTGCAAACCTCTCACAATATAGCATTTTCATATTTCCCTAAAGCCCTTTTATTACCAACGATCACTCCAAGTGTGCAAACCTCTCACAATGTAGCATTTTCATATTTCTCTAAAGCCCTTTTATTACCAACGATCACTCCAAGTGTGCAAACCTCTCACAATATAGCATTTTCATATTTCCCTTAAGCCCTTTTATTACCAGCGATCACTCCAAGTGTGCAAACCTCACACACAATATAGCATTTTCATATTTCCCTTAAGCCCTTTTATTACCAACGATCACTCCAAGTGTGCAAACCTCTCACAATGTAGCATTTTCATATTTCTCTAAAGCCCTTTTATTACCAACGATCACTCCAAGTGTGCAAACCTCTCACAATATAGCATTTTCATATTTCCCTTAAGCCCTTTTATTACCAACGATCACTCCAAGTGTGCAAACCTCTCACAATATAGCATTTTCATATTTCCCTAAAGCCCTTTTATTACCAACGATCACTCCAAGTGTGCAAACCTCTCACAATGTAGCATTTTCATATTTCCCTAAAGCCCTTTTATTACCAACGATCACTCCAAGTGTGCAAACCTCTCACAATGTAGCATTTTCGTATTTCCCTAAAGCCCTTTTATTACCAACAATCACTCTTAGTGTGCAAACCTCTCAGAATGTAGCATTTTCAAATAATATTACCTATACAAAAAATAATTAGCCCATCTTCACTTCAGATAAAGTGTATTTCACGCTAAAGAAACAGCCATTCCGATATCTTTTATTATCCAATATCTTCAATAGCATGTCATTTCACGCTATAGAGACAGTCATTCCGATATCTCTGATTATTCAATATCTCCAATAGCCTGTCATTTCACGCTATAGAGACAGCCATTCCGATGTATTTAATTATTCTATATAGAGACAGCCATTCCGATGTCTCTCATTATTCAATATATCGAATAGCCTGTCATTTCACGCTATAGAGACAGCCATTCCCATATCTCTCATTATTCAACATCTCCAATAGCCGGTCATTTCACGCTATAGAGACAGCCATTCTGATATCTCTCATTATTCAATATCTCCAATAGCCTGTCATTTCACGCTATAGACAGAGCCATTCCGATATCTCTCATTATTCAATATCTCCAATAGCCGGTCATTTCACGCTATAGAGACAGCCATTCCGATGTCTTTCATTATTCATTACCTCCAATAGTCTGTCATTTCACGCTATAGAGACAGCCATTATGATATCTCTCACTATTTAATATCTCCAATAGCCGGTCATTATTTTCATATTAATCACTTCAATTATATTTAACTAAAGTTTCATTTTAAAAATCTCGAAATAGTCCAGGTCTAGAATATGAATTGGATACATTTTGCTAAAACACACGCGATTGAATCTCCTCTTCTATTAAACTCGATATTGCATTACGAGAATTCCAATCCGTATGTTTTGTTCCATTCCCATTTTACCTTCTTTTCGTCTGTCAGCGTAAAAATTAATTTGCGCGGGAAAAGAAAAAATACCGCGGATAATTCCTTAATGGGTTTCAAATTAGAAAATTTGTTATTATTCAAATGTGACTTGAATACTTTTTGAAATGATCATTTTATTAATTCAGGGATCAGAAAATGAACAGATCTCCGTTGAGTAAACCATATACCTAATAATATTTACTGAAAAAGATCTTATTAAAATATCGTAAAGTCCACAAACACACGAATTACATTAACTATAATTACATACCGGGTGTATCACTCTTTTGGGACACGTAATGGTTTGTATGTGTTTGGCGATATAATATTATATCTCATTTTGAGCGTACTTTTTGAAACATTATTGCATCTTGTCGTACACAATAGTGATTAAAATAATTCTGGTCGATTCCGTCACTTTTCGTTTGTCTCACATGACCACAAAAATGGTGTGTTCCGTTGTATGACACTTTCGTTGTGTATGTATTTATATAGATACAGCACCAGCTGACGGGGTTACTGCTTTTATATGTGTATGTGGTAATCTCTTCTTAACAAACAAAATGGTGTTACACAAGCCTTTAATAAAAATCATACTGGGACCTTTCATAAAATCTGGGTACCAACGGAAATCGAACCCGCAAACTTCGGGCTGGAAGGCTAAACATATTAGTAATTAGCCATGAGGATTAACGGATTAATATTTCGCCTTAAGAATCGCCGTTTGAGACAAATGTATTTCCACTGATTTCCAATTGATGCAACGAAGATTTTATGTCGAGTGCGGAATTTGACTTTATATTTAATTGATTCCTGATACGTACGAATATTTTCATATATTTATCGGCTCCAGTTAGAGTCGCTTAACGGGGCAACAGCTCCGAAAAGCATTTTAAACTAATTGATCCCTATTCTAGATTCGGTATTAAAATAATTGTTTCAGTACGTTATGCATCACAAAACCTCAAGAGTAATTGCAACCAAACTAAGTGGATTATTTGTCTCGTTCAGGGAAATATTTGAGTTGGGGAGAAGCTGGGTGTAGGTAGCTACACCCAGCCTCACCCAGTGAGGCTGGGTGTAGGTAGCAGAGTAGCAAAAACTATGCATAGTTAAAAAAAATACTTGTAATTATACACAACCACCCAAACACATTGTATCATATTTTGCCAGGAACTTTGAAGAAAAGTAAAAATCGAGCGTAAACACTCAAATAGCATTTTACGCTATTCAAACAATTGGGTTTAAATTAAAGCTAACGATTTTGATGGGCTTAGGTCTAGTAAATGATTTCTATGGGTTAAAATCTAAATATTTAGTCAAGCTTAGTTAAAGAAGTGTACTCGTATAAGTGAATCTCAAAGAAATTTCTGAGGTAAATCACCTCTAAGGCGTCTTAACTGCAATGGTTTGATGGCGTAAAAAAAACAAGCAAAGCGTTTATGTTGCAAGATGAAAAAAAGTCATATACCGTATTATCGATTCAGGTTTAAAAGTAGTATTGAAAAAGTCACTAAGAGTTTTAAAAAACATACTACGAGTATACAGTGTATCATATGCATTATACATTTATCAATTACTAATCGGAATCACGCAATCATCATTTGATTTAGATGCACAGGTACACACACACACACACACACACACACACACACACACACACACACACACACACACACACACACACACACACACAGCTTATTACAAATCCTCACACATACACACAAGAGAGTAGCGCGTAGAATTCGACTTTAAGTCACGAAACATTTAAGACCATTTTATTATGGAAAATATTTTTAATAAAAAGGAGTTAAGAACAGTATTTTTTATAACTATTTTTTGTAACAATGAGGGGCTGTGTTTCTTTCGGCGATCTTTTAAAGTGCACTAAAAATGCGTATGTAAAGATAGGCTTCAGACATTTGAACACATGTTTACAAGGAGAACGCAGTTAATCAATTTAAAGTCGATTTTAGGGAAAATAAAAGAAAAAATACTACCGTAGGAATTATAATACTAGAGTTCAAATAAAGAGTGAAAAGTCACTAAAAATAAGGATCGAATTCCGGTAATTGGGATCATAATAATATCCTTAGTATGATCTCTCAAGATAACGAGGATGATGATTGCACTCCACCAACACTAAAAGACGGCTTTTGAGAAGAAGAAAAAGAAGAGTCTAATATAGTGTAGTATGTCCGGGCAAGAACGTAGATACGATGAGAAGCGATTGAGACAAGACGTGTGTAAGGACACAAATAAAGAAAGGGTATCGAACTCTCAAGGTAGACAAACTAGGTTATTTTTCCTTTAAAATTGTTAACATTTGAATTTGGTTTTTCTAAAACTAAACTAAAAACATTATTTAAGTGAAATCACTCAAAGTTTCCAGCAATAAAAATAAAGTTAAGTATATCTCAAAATCGTTTACCAGAAAATAAAAATGGGTGTTTGGTTCAACTGTTTAAATTAAATAATGGTGAGACGAAACAAATTTAAAAATAAATATGTAAAATACGGCCGAATACGGTGAAAGAAATAATTCCCTACAGAAATAAGGCGAATTACATTTCGTAATAAACTGGTTTTACCTACTGCGGGTCGAGTCTAGTTACTTTAAGGAAACACGAATTTAGAGCAGTTCAAGTGAAAAATAAATAAGCCTATTGAACATATAATATTTGTAGTACTATATCGTCACACATTATATTAAAAAATGTATTAGTTTTAATAAATTTTCTTCTGACGCTAGACCATCCAGATACCGGGCTGACGCTAGACCATCCAAATACCGGGCTGACGCTAGACCGTCCAGATACCGGGCTGATGTTAGATCATCAAGATACCAGGCTGACGCTAGACCATCCAGATACCGGGCTGATGCTAGACCGTCCAGATACCGGGCTGACGCTAGACCATCCAGATACCGGACTGACGCTAGACCGTCCAGATACCGGACTGACGCTAGACCATCCAGATACCGGGCTGATTTAATCGCATGCCTCTGTACACCCTCATCCCGAGCAGAGTCTGTCAATCAGGAAGTTTCAGACTCATATTATAGACAGACTCATAGCGTAGACATCTTTGAGATCTTCTTCTTGCTGGACATCTCGTGAACTATAGAAGTTTGGATGTCCTGGTTAGTGCGAGTGCTTCCACAGAAGAATGGAAGACTATATAAGCTTGAATGTTAAGTTTTCACCATATTTAAGATTAAAGTAAAACACTCGCTATTTTTTTATGTGATTTTGAAGAAGAAGACTTTGACCGAGTAAAAATGAAACGTTTAGTCTCTATACTAAATCATTGTTTTCCACGTGAAAGTTTTAAGTCTCGATATCATTGTCTTATATGTGAAGGTTTTAAGAATTAAGGGAATAAAAAAGTTTACCAGAAACTATCGTATTGTATTGTGTTACACTTTCGTTGTATACAGTGCAACCTGGTGGGCCTATTGCCATATGGCAATATCTTTCAACCAACCAGAAATATGTTAAAGATGTCTAAGAGGAAAACCAGAATGAAATCCTTTTTAAAAAAATCTCCTGGCAATCTTCGGGTTGGGAGACAAGCATCTTGTCAACTTCGGGTTGGGAGACAAGCATCTTGTCAACTTCGGGTTGGGAGACAAGCATCTTGTCAACTTCGGGCTGGGAGACAAGCATGTTGTCAACTTCGGGTTGGGAGACAAGCATCTTGTCAACTTCGGGCTGGGAGACAAGCATCTTGTCAACTTCGGGCTGGGAGACAAGCATCTTGTCAACTTCGGGCTGGGAGACAAGCATCTTGTCAACTAGGCCACGAAGGTCATCTATCTCGCAATGCTGATATATTGTAAATTTATCACGTGAATAATAATATAATATTAAATCGATTGATAATAATATAATATATGACAATATCGTACATATCCTGCATTATTATATTTTGTACCTATCCGTTATGATATTGAGAAAGAAATAGTTTTGAGGGGTATTAGAAGGTCGATAAAGTACCGAGCACAATAATACGAGTATGTAAGTCAAACATTCTCAAAATATTGTAATAAAAGTAGCCACTCACACATAAACATAAATGTTCAAATGTTCTATCAGCGAAAAGAGAAAATACGAGAAAACTGTATCATATGACAAACAAAGAATAAAGTAGAAGATAATAGAAAAAAGCTCGCACAGAGTAGTAGAATAAAGAAGGAGCGGATTAGTTGCGTATACTCGTATTTGTATGATACATTGTTATACCGTTCCGTAATGCGCAAACATTGATTAATGCATTGATCTTAAAGTTTCATTTGAAAGATGATCCATTTAAAACGTTCGTTCAATTTGAGGCATTTATTGTGACTCCAGAAAACGAAGATATCCAAGAAGCCTGAAAATATATAAACTCCAAAAAAAAAAAAACTTCGGTTGTATTCGAGACGTCATCTTGATAACCGCTAATATTTCTAGTTTGATTAAAACCATGGAAAAAATTAAACAACATTGTACAAAAGAAAGCTAAAAGATAATTTTAAAATCAATTAAATCTCATTCTTCGAATAACCAGCGTATGTGTGGTCGGGAAGTACGAGTATTTCGACTTGAGTGAAATACAAATGAAATTACTCAGCACCGAGAGCGAGAGAAAGAAGAAGTATGTTGATCTTGACAGAGTAATTTGAATATCTGCTCCGCCTCTCCGCATCTCTGCGGCCCGTCAAGGTGAATGCGGAGTTTACAATACGTGCCTATTGAATTTCATGTTCACCGCTCAAAAATAATAGTACAATTATAATATATATATACCATATCACTTGCTAGAAAGCCCTTCCAAGAACGTGCGAGAACAATAACTATTACGGATACTTCTTAGTTGTTATACTCGTACGAATATAGTTAACAATCTGGATATATCGAGTATCGAGTCTACTTACTTACAAGTGTCGTGTAACAACGTCGTCTTGCAGTAGCCAGCTAAGTTTTGCAATCTCATTTCAATGATATAATAAATGTAACCTATAGTATAAGTATGATATATACAGGATGTCCCAAAGGACAACGTCAAGCCGGTATTGAGGAAGAGGCCAGCTTATGACGGTTCAGAATTTAAAAAAAATCTTGAAAAAGCCTTATACTTTTCGAGTTATAGGCATTTCTTCGAAAATTGTGAAAGTAGCTACCCTGAGCCGAATGTTTGTATACTGTGACTACAAATTGCCATATTTTATGATTTTAATGGTTGTATCGCAATCCTAGATAACCTTGCTATTAGTCGAAGTCAGATATAAAACAAAAAATAACCTGCACGTTCGAAAAAAAATAGTTTTTGTCCGATCATAAAAATTAATATTTTTTATCAGCCAACTTTACCTCATCATAATGTAAACATAATATACTACGCCAACTTGGCAAGTTACATCAAAAGTTGGCCTGTTTAGTCAGGATTTCAAAATAATACAATACATACCTAATACTTTTTTAAAAATAATTTTAAAACATTAATTTCTGTAATTTAAGATCGAATTCAATAAATTTGAGCGAGACAAACGATACTGCGCACGAACGAGTATCCTTGCCCACCGCTCCTTGCCCACCGCTCCTTGCCCACCGCTCCTTGCCCACCCTTGCCCAGAGAATCCTTGCCCACCCCTACAGATACAATATTTCTAGCTGTTTCAACAGTAATACTATTCAACAAAGAGACACAGATAATCCCTGTACAAAAACAAAATCTTCCAGCCTACCCGAAAAAAATATTTTCAAAACAAAAAGAGATGAGTCGGTTGTCACTGTATAGGCTCACTTATACAATGTCACTGTATAGGCACATTTCAACAGTGTCACTGTATAGGCTCATTTCAACAATGACAGCAAATTGATTAATGACACATAATTTGCAAGTGTTGTACATACACACACCTACTCGTACTCCTGCCTTACGATTGCCGATTGGTTTCACTTTGATAGCGTGTCTTTTAAAATTGGAATACTCATTTAACGCAGGAGCTTCTGCATATCTCATGTTTTTGTTCGATCTTACGGCACAAGTATTAGGCAAATTATATAATAAATTGTCGTACACCACGCTTCTATTTGTTTCTATCACAAATATAGTGTTAAGGTTAGGACAGATCTTCGCACTTCTGGCAATTTGTGAAATTACTAGTACTAGTACTACCGTCCTCCGATGAAAGATTTCATTTCACAAGACTCGCGGATCATGATCTGAAGTGGCAATCTTTTTACACTTGCACAACGGAGATTCAATATGTGTTCCCTAAGTTCAACGTTTATTTTGTATGATTATATTGTATAATACAACACTTCCGTTGCATAATACAATAATAGGACGACCTTGTTTCTCAGCCCGGGGGTTGCGGGTTCAATCTCCAGTGAAAGCCTCTTTGCGGGTCGGTTGAAAGAGCCCATCAGGTTGTGATGTATGTAACTAGTGTAAAACGATTTGGTGGGGGCATTGCCATATTTTTCAACGAACCTTGAAAGAACGAAATTGGAGATCTTTTTTAAAAATAAATTGGGCTCTAACAGAAATTGAACCAATTACTTCCAGACTTGTAAATAGGGGTCTCATCGGGAGGCTCTGACATTAAAAAAGATATTTGGAGACCAATTCGCTATTTTTTCACATCTTAAGCATGTTTAACTTCTACGAAATCTCCTAGTAGCCTAGTGAGTAAGATGCTCGCTACCCAGCCCGTGGATTGCGGGTTTGATTCCCATTAGAACCCATATTTTTTTTAAAAGGGTTCCAGTCTGATTTTCACTCTAAGTCTCTTTAATATATGATATTTCTGTTTGGTTGGAAGAGATTGTCACATAACAATAATCCCGCAAAATTGTACTGAATACAACAAAAGTGAAATACAATACAATACAATACATGTTTCATAAATATGAAATTAAAGAGTGATCATAAAAGATGATAGGTTTATTTTTATAAGCCACCCGTTAGAAGCCCTTAGTTTGGTTTTATAAGCCACCCGTTAGGAGCCCTTAGTTTGGTTTTATAAGCCACCCGTTAGGAGCCCTCAGTTTGGTTTTATAAGCCACCCGTTAGGAGCCCTTATGTTGGTTTCGAGCGGAACCACTATGAAAAGGTATTTCTCGGTTGCTGAGTGCCGGCTGGAGCAATATACTCGCACATTCTTGTGGCGCTCTAATTCAAGGCACAACTAACATACGAGTATACGTGTATAATTAGTCCTTAGTTTTTTTATGTTTACATTTTCAGGGGAAAATAAATAGAAAAAATTATCATCAACAGAAGTTGTGCTCTTGGAATAATTGATGACTTTTGATTCTGTTTCTTATCCCTGTCGATACGGTGATGCGATATTCTTATCCCTGTCGATACGGTGATGCGATATTCTTATCCCTGTCGATACGGTGATGCGATATTCTTATCCCTGTCGATACGGTGATGCGGTATTCTTATCCCTGTCGATACGGTGATGCTATAGATATATAGTATTTCGTGATTAAACATAACTTTATTATCATTGCGCGTAAAAAGACGCTTGTACGTGTATTTGTTGATTATGTGCAAGCTGCTGCAGTTCAGCAAGCTCCTAGTCTTAACATGTCATCATAGTCACTAGAAATCATAGATTCGAGACAGTCAAAAACTTTAACACAAAGCTTATTTTGGTTGCTTGATTGCGCTATAAAAAATATAAGCAGGGTATAAGCTACAGATAAAAACATTAATTCAGGTGTAAAACATCATTATAGTAAAACCAGTACGAAAACGAATTCACCAGAAATCAAACCTGTTGTGTATGCTTACTTAGCATGAACGCTAACCGTTAAACTACTGCCGCCGATATGCAAACCTGTTGTGTATGCTTACTTAGCATGAACGCTAAACTACTGTCGTTTAACTGCTGCCGCTGACATGATATGTTATATTCTAATAAAAAAAACCTGATTCACGCATATCGTAAGACGTGGAATCTTTTAAACGCTCAGCATAATACTGCTCATTTTAGGAGAACCTGGTGATGGAAACATAAATTCAGATGTAAGAATAAAACCAGTCCGGAAGTGGATCAACCAAAAGTCAAACCTGGAGCCCCCGCTTGCTTAGCTTGCTTAGCGTGAATTCAAACCTGGAGCCCCCGCTTGCTTAGCTTGCTTAGCGTGAATTCAAACCTGGAGCCCCCGCTTGCTTTGCGTGAATTCTATCCGTTTGACGATCTTCGGTACTCGTTGTTTTAAGACACAACCTCAAAGTGTCACTCCTTTACCTACGTACATTACAATTCTGCCATTTAATTATCTTTACTGGTCCTGGCAAGCACAGGTCATTGACATAATGATTTAAGTTTAGTATCATTTCAAATGTTTGCATAGATGGTATAATCAGTCAATCAATCGAGCGAAAATTATTTCATGAAAATAGAGGAAATAAATACTTAGAAACAAATTAACGGAAATTTTTAATTGAAAGGTGAGTTCTGGTTTAAATTGAAGGCAGCCCGTCGGCGGGACGGCATGGAGACTGTATGGAGACTGTAGGGAGACTGTACGGGGACTGTATGGAGACTGTATGGAGACTGTATGGATACTGTATGGAGACTGTATGGAGACTGTATGGAGACTGTATGGAGACTGTATGGAGACTGTATGGAGACTGTATGGAGACTGTATGGAGACTGTATGGAGACTGTATGGAGACTGTATGGAGACTGTATGGAGACTGTATGGAGACTGTATGGAGACTGTATGGAGACTGGATGGAGACTGGATGGAGACTGGATGGAGACTGGATGGAGACTGGATGGAGACTGGATGGAGACTGGATGGAGACTGGATGGAGACTGGATGGAGACTGGATGGAGACTGGATGGAGACTGGATGGAGACTGGATGGAGACTGGATGGAGACTGGATGGAGACTGGATGGAGACTGGATGGAGACTGGATGGAGACTGGATGGAGACTGGATGGAGACTGGATGGAGACTGGATGGAGACTGGATGGAGACTGGATGGAGACTGGATGGAGACTGGATGGAGACTGGATGGAGACTGGATGGAGACTGGATGGAGACTGGATGGAGACTGGATGGAGACTGGATGGAGACTGGATGGAGACTGGATGGAGACTGGATGGAGACTGGATGGAGACTGGATGGAGACTGGATGGAGACTGGATGGAGACTGGATGGAGACTGGATGGAGACTGGATGGAGACTGGATGGAGACTGGATGGAGACTGGATGGAGACTATGTGGAGACTGTATGGAGACTGTATGGAGACTGTATGGAGACTGTATGGAGACTGGATGGAGACTGTATGGAGACTGGATGGAAACTGTATGGAGACTGGATGGAGACTGGATGGAGACTGTATGGAGACTGTATAATACACCGTATGGAGACTGTATGGAGACTGTATGAAAACTGTAAGGAGACTGTATGTAGACTGGATGGATACTGTATGGAGACTGTATGGAGACTGGATGGAGACTGGATGGAGACTGTATGGAGACTGGATATGTGTTAGAAGGTTAGGGCTGGCGGAATTTAATCATCGATAAATATGAAGTACGTAGCGTCAAAATAAATGAGACGCCAGAATATATCGACTGAACTTAAATTATTCTTGAGTTATCTTTTTATTATTTCTCTCAATTACATATTCAAAACGACCGCCTTTCCTGAGATGTTGACTTTCGACTATTCTTCCATCTTTTTGGAGGTTTTCCTGACGAATTCGTTCCAGCGGAGATCATTACACTTGTATTTGGGCAAATGAACATTTGTTCAATAAGGTGGTCATCAATCATCCGTTATCATCTAACTGATTTGTTCAATAAGGTTGTCATCAATCATCCGTTATCATCTAACTGATTTGTTCAATAAGGTTGTCATCAATCATCCGTTATCATCTAACTGATTTGTTCAATAAGGTTGTCATCAATCATCCGTTATCATCTGACTGATTTGTTCAATAAGATTGTCATCAATCATCCGTTATCATCTAACTGATTTGTTCAATAAGGTTGTCATCAATCATCCGTTATCATCTAACTGATTTGTTCAATAAGGTTGTCATCAATCATCCGTTATCATCTAACTGATTTGTTCAATAAGGTTGTCATCAATCATCCGTTATCATCTGACTGATTTGTTCAATAAGGTTGTCATCAATCATCCGTTATCATCTAACTGATTTGTTCAATAAGGTTGTCATCAATCATCCGTTATCATCTAACTGATTTGTTCAATAAGGTTGTCATCAATCATCCGTTATCATCTGACTGATTTGTTCAATAAGGTTGTCATCAATCATCCGTTATCATCTAACTGATTTGTTCAATAAGGTTGTCATCAATCATCCGTTATCATCTAACTGATTTGTTCAATAAGGTTGTCATCAATCATCCGTTATCATCTAACTGATTTGTTCAATAAGGTTGTCATCAATCATCCGTTATCATCTAACTGATTTGTTCAATAAGGTTGTCATCAATCATCCGTTATCATCTAACTGATTTGTTCAATAAGGTTGTCATCAATCATCCGTTATCATCTAACTGATTTGTTCAATAAGGTTGTCATCAATCATCCGTTATCATCTGACTGATTTGTTCAATAAGGTTGTCATCAATCATCCGTTATCATCTAACTGATTTTTTGGAGAAGGTTTTTCATTAAGATACATAACTTATCTAAAGGTTGCTAGATTAACAGACTTTAGATATATGACGCCAGTATTGAATCTTTTATTGTTTTAAATCTAGGATAAATATTGATATTTTTTAAGGAAAAAAATTACACAATATATCTTTCGAAACATTAAATATATTTTTTGAGTTTTCACATGTTTTTTTAATATCTTTTTCAACCAACAAGTTTCGTCTAAAACATCAAGTAATTTTTTTTACTCTTAAATATCTTCCGTACCATTCTGTGCGACACGGCCCGCAACAGAAAAGCGGACCATTCCGAGCGACACGGCCCACACCTGACAAAACTTGATCATATTACTCCGGTCTATTGGATCAACTAACATCTTACCGACTTAGCTAGAATGTAATTACTTGTAAATTATAGAAAAATATACGAATGCACTATATGCCATCTTTATACTGTATACACAAACGTACTATATGCCATCTTTATACTGTATACACAAACGATCTACATACTTAAATCGCGAAAAGTCACCACAAGTGGCGCTTTTCCCCTTATAACAGATCTGCTCAGAGGTATGGAGAAATGTAGAAGAAATAAAAATACGAGTAATATCGTCCCACCGGCAGTTCTTAATTGGATTAGACTTACTCACAGGCCCACCAATTACGGCGTGACGCACGACCCGTAGAGCCTTGCAGAGGAACTCTCTTCCTTTTCTTTCTTCCCTTTCCTTATCGACTCTCCCCCGTCTTCACCCTTGCTGGACTGAATTCGATTAGCGAAAAGCGGAAAAATTTAATATTTAGGCACTTAAGTAATGTCGCTTATTCCGCTTCCCTTGTTTGATTGATTGTAAATTAAAAGCTAAGGCGGGTTTAAAATATTTGAAAAGCGTCTCGTCCAATTGAGACTTTTTTATTTAAATTATGATTATAAATTTAAAGACTGCTTACAGAAATATTCAAAACCTCACGTCTACCAAATTTTCCTCTAAATATTTTTCAACTCATTATTACATTTAATTTGTTGAGATAATGGCCAAAAGAACTACATAACCTCTTAAACACACATCGAGCACAAACTTTATCATCTCAGTTGTGGGTTGAAATGATTTGTTGCGAAGATTTGGGTTAAAGATTTGGGTTTGAGTAATTGAGTTAAAATTACAAAACTGAGAAATCCCTCAAATCATAACTATTACAATGATAAATATAACGCCATTTCCTATTGAGGTAGACAGAGAGATCAGATTCCAACTTTACTATATCCTAGTAGAGATCTTTCACTTCTGCCACATAATAACATACACCTCGTCACATGAACAGCCAGCTTTGCTTCTTCTGAAATACTAGGATCTGCAAACACATTGTGCAATCCATCATTCATTCATTTGTCTGCATTCATTCATCATTCATCATTGAGCATCATACTCGTATAATCATCTAATGTGAGTTTGCTTTCTACGCACGGCATTTCTTTAAGTCGCTCTAATACCAAAAGTCCAGAACATTCATTACACTTAAACAACTTAAATTTAAATATATTTTTTGGAGCATTTATTTTCACGTCAACATTAATTTAAACCGTTCACCACAAAAATATTTCGATTTTTAGTGGAAAGTAGAAATTAGATAATTTATCATCTATCGCGAAAACACTGTAGGCTTTATGCTCGTGTTTTATTAGAACAAACACTACATTAAATTTTTTCTGTGTTTTTTTTTGTGTAATGCAAAGGTGTGGGCAAATTAACATTTACGGTGTCCACAGTCAAGTCTTTACTTCACCACGGGGTTATGTCAGATAAGAAGGATCGAACGAAATGATCCTAAATGTTATAACTTATGTACGAGTATATGAATTCTGTTTCTATTTTGATCTTGTAGTTTTTTATGATTTCTATCAATAAACGAGATTATTTTTATAAATTTCCCCGATTTGTGGGATGAGCATTATAACTTCTGAGAAAACCGTTGATATTCAAGGAATCTTGTTCTGTTACGATAATACCGGTTGATACGAGTAAACGGATCGAAACACTCGTGACAGTATAAACAAGTAGTCGCTTATATTTAGCAGTTAAATACAGGTTGATACGAGTAAACGGATCGAAACACTCGTGTCAGTATAAACAAGTAGTCGCTTATATTTAGCAGTTAAATATAGGTTGATACGAGTAAACGAATCGATACACTCGTGTCAGTATAAACAAGTAGTCGCTTATATTTAGCAGTTAAATATAGGTTGATACGAGTAAACGGATCGATACACTCGTGTCAGTATAAACAAGTAGTCGCTTACATTTAGCAGTTAAATTTTCAACACAAGTTTTATTAAGGTAAGTTAATCATTAATGATTGGATTCAAAATGTGTCAAAATTTAATTAAAGTTAAATAAAGTAATATTTTTAAATCTTATTAGAGAATAATGAAACACAAATATGTGTTTATTAGAAACGCTTAATAAATTATTGAAAAGCGAAAAAATGCTCGAATAGTTTCATCCAATTAAATATATATTTTAGTATTATAAATATAAAGACACAGAGTTTAATTTTGCGTCAATTTTTTTAATCTTCTTTATATCCTGAAAAATATTGATTGCTTCCAGGATCAATATTTATTATTATACCAGGATCAATATTTATTAACATTCCAGGGTTCCAGGAAAAACTAAATGAAAGGAATTGTTTTGTTCGCTTTTTAATAACAGAATGGTTTTATTAATAAAAATTAATAAAATACACATCTCAAATAAAACTTAATCTGATTTTTTTCATCAACTTTTTTAGACAACTTCCTCTTTCATCGTTTTTAACGTAATCCGTTTAACTAAATAATCTGGAAATCGGTTTTATATTTGGCCTCATTCCTTTCAAAAACAAAATATTAGGTCCCCACATACGAAACCGGCGTTTTGCCGTACTTGCAACTTTGATCTCAAATATCTTCTCTTTGGTTAAGAATTTCAAACTCAAATTTATACAGCTATTTACTCAAGTATTTGTGTTTCGAAAATTATAATTGATTTGTTTTTTCCTCAATTGTTTTTTTTCTTTGCGTCACTCAGTTTACAAAATGGAAAACTTGAAATATCGCGTTATTTACGAGTACGAGTTCCACCGTGGCACCAGTGCTGCAGAAACGGCTCGAAGGATTAATGATGTGTATGGCGACGGTGCCGCAAAAGAAAACACAGTGCGTTTTTGGTTCCAACGTTTTCGTTCTGGAAATTTCGACCTGCAGAACAAGCCCCGTGGAGAAAGTTGATAATGAAGAATTGAAGGCTATTGTGGAAGCAGATCCATCGCAAACCACGTCCGAGTTAGCTGCAGGCTGCGGTGTTAGTGATAAAACTGTTTTAATCCACTTGAAGCAAATTGGGAAGGTGAAAAAGCTTGAAAGGTGGGTACCTCACGAATTGAGTGAAGCAAATCAACAAACGCGCGTAGACTGCTGCGTTGCATTACTCAACCGGCACAATAATGAAGGGATTTTGAATCGAATCATTACCTGTGATGAAAAGTGGATCCTGTATGATAATCGGAAGCGCTCATCGCAATGGCTGAACCCTGCTGAACCAGCCAAACCATGCCCCAAGCGAAAATTGACTCCAAAAAAGTTACTTGTGAGCGTTTGGTGGACTAGTGCTGGTGTCGTTCACTACAGCTTTCTTAAATCTGGCCAGACGATTACGGTAGATGTCTTTTGTCAGCAACTGCAAACCATGATGGAAAAGCTAGCTGCTAAACAACCGAGGCTGGTTAATCGCTCTAGGCCACTGCTGCTTCATGATAACGCTAGACCACACACTGCACAACAGACGGCTACCAAATTAGAAGAGCTTCAATTGGAATGTCTAAGACATCCACCGTACTCTCCGGACCTTGCCCCAACAGATTACTATTTTTTTCGAAATTTGGATAACTTCTTGCAAGGGAAAAAATTCAACTTCGATGGGGCAGTCCAAACCGACTTCAAAGATTTTATTGATTCCCGTCCGAATGGTTTTTTTAGTAAAGGGATCGATGAACTACCTATGAGATGGCAAAAGTGCATAGATAGCAATGGTACATACTTTGATTAAATAAATATATTATATTAAAAAAAAATAACTTTATGTTCCTCCCAAACAAAACGCCAATTTCACATGTAAGGACCCAATATCTCATTTCTTTCAAAAACAAAATATCCCCTTTCTTTCAAAAACAAAATATCTCATTTCTTTCAAAAACAAAATATCTAATTTCTTTCAAAAACAAAATATCTCCTTTCTTTCAAAAACAAAATATCTCATTTCTTTCAAAAACAAAATATCTCCTTTCTTTCAAAAACAAAATATCTCCTTTCTTTCAAAAACAAAATATCTCATTTCTTTCAAAAACAAAATATCTCATTTCTTTCAAAAACAAAATATCTCCTTTCTTTCAAAAACAAAATATCTCCTTTCTTTCAAAAACAAAATATCTAATTTCTTTCAAAAACAAAATATCTCCTTTCTTTCAAAAACAAAATATCTCATTTCTTTCAAAAACAAAATATCTCCTTTCTTTCAAAAACAAAATATCTCCTTTCTTTCAAAAACAAAATATCTCATTTCTTTCAAAAACAAAATATCTCATTTCTTTCAAAAACAAAATATCTCATTTCTTTCAAAAACAAAATGAGGAATTGATAAGGGGGTGTTAAATGATTTTAGAATTTGTTTAGTGATAATTATAAATATAATATGAATGATCATGTCTGTTCCATGAATCGTAATCCTTAGATGTTTTAAAATGAGCTTAGGAAAGATAATGCTAGTACCATATACCCACCCGTACACGTGTACCTTGGGAATGCTATTCAATTATTAGGGGCCGGGACGTTCCTTTTTTTATTACAAATCCAAACATATTAACGAAGTTCACATTTAAAGTAATCGCCATTAAATTCAAAGAACTTTTAAGCCTATGTAAAGTAAAGTGCCAAATCAAATGATATTGCACCGATATTTTTCAAAAACTGCGTCGACAGCTAAACAAGGAGTCTCTAGCATTTGTTTCTCTGATGGGTGGATGTTTAACTAGATAGCTGCAATATTCAAGAAGTGTGAGAGGGAAGATGTGAATGGTTTTATAGGCCAATATATACTAGGTAAGTCCAGAAAGTAAGTGTACTGAATTTTTGTCGGTTACAATTTTTTTATTTAAACTAAAAAATTACGTGGTTACCGTAGTACATATGTAAGCTATTTTTCGACATAGTCGCCATTCCTCTCAATGCAGGTGGTGAAGCGGGGTATCAACTTTTTGATGCCCTCCTCGAAGTAGTTTTCCGCCAACCCCTCCGTCCACTTCTCCACCTCCTCCTTTACCTCCTCGTCGGTTGAAAACCTTTTCCCACCCATGTGCAGCCTCAGGGAGGTAAAAAGATAGTAATCTGAAGGTCAGGAGAATGCGCGGAATGGTTCAGGACATCCCATTTAAACGAGGCGAGCAGTTCCTTCGTGGCGTTGGCCGTGTGTGGTCTGGCATTGTCGTGCAGCAGGCAGACTCCCTTTGTCAGCATGCCTCTCCTCTTGTTCTGAATCGCCCTCCGCAATTTTTTTAGGGTCTCACAGTATCTTGCAGAGTTGATGGTCTCCCCTTGAGGCATATATTCAATTAAAATTATGCCTTGACAGTCCCAAAACAATTTCGTCAATTTCGTCAGTCACAATTAAAGGTCTTCCGCTCATCTGATCATCATGCACAGACGTACGACCGTTTTTAAACTCGCGACACCACTTGTACACACTCGTACGATTCATAGCTTTATCACCATATGCAGTTTTCACCTTATTATAAACCTCAACCGGAGGTTTTCCCTTCCAAACGAGATAACGGATGACGCCGCGTATTTCGCACTTGGCGGGAGATTGGATTTACATTTTTCCCCAAACGTGTTGTCGCGTCGACACTTCTCAAGGTACTGACCTCGAACCGGTCTCGTTGCGGTGGGGAAGGGTCAGGCTACACAGAAGTGTAGCCAACATGTCGAAAATAAAATCCATCCGGTCGTGAGAGCCTCAGTACACTTACTTTCTGGATACGCCTCGTTTATGCATTACATCTTCCGTCCCTACGTTATTTGAGAAGTTCATGTCGAGTTATTTGGTATTAAGTCTACGCCATATATTTCACCTCAACAGCACAACTTCTAGTTTGGGCGATCGACAATAAGCAATCTTGAGTATTAGAGGCTTCACTCCTGGCCGCTCTGCGATTCCACCGCGTATATGCACTGCACGCCTCCTAGCAAATGGGGATAGTGTCTTACAGTTTGTATCTTTGTATATTTACAAGTTAAATAGTTAGTATAAAACTATGAATTTGTATACCATTACATAATTCTACCATAAATACTGAATATGGTTATTTAAGTAAATCGAATTCTAATAAAATATGATGTCATTCACTTAGCGATTACGAATGTTCATTCTAAAAATATGACAGCCATTAACTTTGCGATTTAGAATGTTCATTCCAAAATAGCTTAAAAGAGCGGTAATGTGCAACAAAAAACACCAAACAAAATGATATTTCAAAACAAATAATAAATATTGTACGTTAGGGAACTAAAATATTAGTAAAATAATAAATGTTATATTGGTACCCATTATACACCTCCAATTACTTTAAGATTAATATAATATAATAATCGCCAGACAAGTATTGGAAACATAAACATGAAGAATATAGTATATTGTACTTCAATACATTAAATTATTGGGGCTTTTAAGAAAAGCTTCAAATCTCTGTAACTACGATATTTTCTGTTAAATTGTCATTTTAAACTATTCCAAGGGAAAGCGCATCGCCAATACGAGGCGAAACCTGGAACGGAGCCCCTAGTGCTGTATACGAGTAAGATAGTAAAAAAATAGCAGTTTTAGTGTTTCTGACATGTATAATGCTATTAAGTTAGCAGTTTGAGTGTTTCTGACATGTTTAATGTTATTAAGTTAGCAGTTTAACTGTTTCTGACATGTGTGATGTTATCACGTTAGCAGTTTGAGTGTTTCTGACATGTACTCGTATAATGTTATTAAGTCAGCAGTTCGAGTGTTTCTGACATGTTTAATGTTATTAAGTTAGCAGTTTAACTGTTTCTGGTATGTGTAATTTATCACGTTAGCAGTTTGAGTGTTTCTGGCATGTATAATGTTACTACGTTAGCAGTTTGAGTGTTTCAAGTTGAATATATAAGTATTGTAAAATTAATATTATACATGAATGTTATCGACTGATTGAAATGTAATATTTTTTCTCATCTTCAGGGGAGCGCAAACAAGTCTTGTTTGCGCTCCCCTGAAGATGAGGTGAAAGCCTTGAAACCGGTAGGGTTATACCGTCATAAAAAAGTGGAATAAACAGTGTTTGTTAAAAATAAATAACAATGTCTTTAAACCTCCACAACGTTAATGCCTTAACTATAAACAACATAATATTTTTTCTGTGTTACATGGAAAACATTAAAATGTCTTTTATTTTTTTTTGATAAATTTTTCACAACATTGATCACTGTTCATTCATTGTAAATGAATCAGGTCTTAAACACACAACGGCTAACTTTTCATTTTCCCACCGACTGTAAATCGGTTTCGTTAAGGAAATTACTTAGTGAGGGTAGCGTTAATCAATTCTCCATGTGGCGGGGCGTAATTACCTATAGTACGTGAAACAATTAGACCATCTCTGCGCGGCCAATCGGAAACGTCTGTAGCAGGGGCTTATAAACTTTCCTTTCAGGTAGATAGCACAGCAGATAGACGATAATCTTTCAGGTAGATAGCACAGCAGATAGACGATAATCTTTCAGGTAGATAGCACAGCAGATAGACGATAATCTTTCAGGTTATATGATAAGTTATTAGTGTTGGATGAAATTTACTGATCACTTCAATTTAAATAACTTAACGATTGTCACGATATTCGGTCATTTCGTTTCTTTGTCCAGACATTCGATTGTTAATTAGGCTATTAAGAAGTGTTGCCATTAAGAAGTAACATACATCTTAGTCTATTTACCTATACTATCCACATCAGATTGAGTCTCGCCTCGAGTATTGTACGAGTAGGTCCTGTATAACTCTACAAAATCACATTCAATGCTTCTTTCGTTCAAGAAAACTTACCAAGGAAAGACGAACGACTACCAACCATGTTTATGTCTTCCGATATGTGATAGTAACACATTTGGCTTTAGGTGTAGTGTAGTATATGTGTGAACTGTTCATGAAGCATCTTACATTTTGATAAAACCATATAAAAAGGTTTATCGTTAAGCAGTTTTAAGCCTAAAGATGCACGCTCTACCCATATCCGGAACACTTTACACAAGAGGGGGACCATTTCACGGCACATGATCAGCAAAAACAAAAGCAAAACCTGTATCATAATTGTACTCGTAATATATTGTAGTAATACCCCGCGCTATTCGACCGATTAGATTTAAAGCAATCATTTGTAAGATGAAAATATTATAACTAATCATTTTGGTTGATCTTGATATACTCGTAACTTGGTTTTACCATTTAAAAGGATTATTTTAATAAATTGCATAAATATCCATAAACGAGAGTCCTTTTTGAAATATCGTATTTTAAGTCAAGATAAATAATAATAGCTTTAAAACATTAACATTTTGGTTTGAACCTGTCAAATTATTGTTTCCAATTTAAAGAGGATTTTTTATACTTTTAAACTAATTTATCTCAAAACGATATTATTACGTCTTTGTTTAAAATTTAGATGTTATTACAATTGGAAACGAAATTTAAGCTCGGAGCTTTCCAAAATTAAACGATGAACTTAATCTTGTTCTCGTACCGCAGCGTCCCGAACTCTGGTGTACGTAACAAAGCTATCAATCTCGACCTATAGCGGGTAGTCACGAAGCCGGAGCCGGAGCCGGAGTCTCCACACATCAATCTTTATGTGCGGGAGGGGGGTGGGGAGAGCTCCGCGACCTCCTCTTCGTGGACCTGGTTCATCGCCAGAAGAGGAAGGGTTGACTCTAGATGCTCCCATGGTCAAAGATGACTCCAAGGTTAAAGTCAAAGAATGAAACTCTACATCGTAGTTAAAAATACATACGTTATCTATTTGGATGTTTTGTGTTCGATTTCTTATAATAATAAAAGGACAATTTATACAGCGACGTTTAGAGAGCAAACTAGCTCGCGATTCGTATTCACCATTATTAATAACCCAATAGTAACCAAACATCGGCTTCCAGTCAGGTTAAGCGTTCGTTTACAAGGTTATTTTTATCTCTTAGAAAACGATGGTGTTACCAATATTAAATGGATACGGAGTTATGATAGTTCCAATTGTGTTAAAGCGGGATGTTCCATTTACGCGGGTGAAGATAAAATCGTCTTACTGGAGTTAAAAATTACAAATAGTCCTAGCCTGGTTATAGTACATAAATGTTCCGAGTATTTGTACCTCCTGCGCGTGCTGTACTCAATCTCCCTCTAGTTTAAAACTCGAAGGGTCGATTGCTAAGACCGAAAACAATATTGTCAACATGTCACGATATTCGAAATATCTAAATCACTTATTCGGATATATTGAAAGACGCCATAAGAAAGAATAAGTTCAGCACGGATATATTGAGGAATTCATACAAATTATTACCTGTGAAGTTGTAAAACATTGCCATAAGACAAGTTTTTTTTTAAATAAACGACGACCTTCGTGGCCTAGTTAATTAGATGCCTTTTTTTCAACATGAAGGTTGCGAGTTTGATTCCTATCGGTACTAAGATTTTGTTAAAAAAGTTTAGAATCTATTTTTCATTTAAATCCTGTTGAACATCTTTTGGGATGCTTGAAACAGGCTGTCACATAGCAATACTCGTACACCTACTAGATTCTATTTATACAACCAAAGTGTAAAACAATACAAAAAAAAACTTATATTTACGTTCGTTTGAGAATCAACAATTTTTAAGATAAAAAATAAAAATTTATTTATCCTGCAGCGAGACAAACTTTTTGTTTCAAAATAACTGACAGGTAGATTCAAGGCTGTTTGGGTATTTTAAGCCCAATTTTCTTACACTTTATGGTACATCACGGGTACACTCAGATATTGAGCCCAACACTTTGTTACACTTTATGGTACATCAAGGGTACACTCAGATATTGGGCCCAACACTTTGTTACACTTTATGGTACATCACGGGTACACTCAGATATTGAGCCCAACACTTTGTTACACTTTATGGTATATCACGGGTACACTCAGATATTGAGCCCAACACTTTGTTACACTTTATGGTACATCACGGGTACACTCAGATATTGAGCCCAACACTTTGTTACACTTTATGGTATATCACGGGTACACTCAGATATTGAGCCCAACACTTTGTTACACTTTATGGCACATCACGGGTACACTCAGATATTGAGTTGTCGTATATTGTCTTTATTTGTTAAAATGCACCTGGAAAAATATGAACTTAACATTTATTTGACGTGACAGGTCTAAAGGCATGAAATAATTTTCTTTATAGATATGAAAACAAATGTTTTTTTATCATTTTAAATGGATAAAATATTAGATCTTTGACACCATCGTGGAAAATGTTATCTTTTCATCTTGAGAACCCAATTATAAAAGCTCAAGCCTCATTCATATATCTCGTTAAGCATGTTCTCCTATTTCTTATACTTCTCACCTGTTAACATTTTTTTAACTATTTCCTTCCACTATTTCCTCACTCTGCATTTATTTTAAATATATTTATTTGTTTCGGTAGTCTTTCACAACTCATTTTCTTAATGTGGCCAAATACCTTTCTTAACTCTTCTTGAAACCCCCGTCTCCAACAAACTAGTTTCCTTTGTTATATAATTGACGTATAAAAACCCATTTATTGGCACCGTAAACTAGTGTGTCACATGCTCGCTTAGCTTCCAGGGGTCTAAAAACAAGTCCCGGTGGTTTCCAGGTATGGTTTACTTGGAGGACTTTTCCATCTATTTTTTATCTGTCTTAATAAATACATAAAAAGATTATTTTGTTTGGAATATTTAACAATTAATTAGTTCGTTATTACAAAAGTAACATTACCTTCCACTGTAATAGTTTCAACCACTTTTTTTTTTCCAGAATTCGTCAACCATATTATAGTGACAAATCATAATTTCAATGACAGTAAAATTGAAATTTTACGTACGTCACAGAAATAACATAAAACAATTAATTTAGAAACCTTAGAAAAATACAAATCTATTAGTTACAACAAAAAAGTCATCAATAACCAATCACCAAATAATGCGAAAGGTTTCGTCCCTCTGACACACTTTCCATTTGGTCAATAGTCCACACAAACCTCCGATGAAACATGGCATTACCTAGCACTGCTCCCGTAATAAACCAGGATCGTGCCACGTGAAGAAAACTTCGAATCAGCCGGTAGAAACACGCGTAGAAGGGAGTTTATGTAATTAGAGGAATAACAAAGTTATTTGGTTAATAAGCCGAAACTTTTGATAATTAATTTGCTTTATTTTGTGACGTTTGGTATATTAAGGTATGTGAGGACTATATTTTTATTTAGAAACACAGTTAAATAGAGGGCGAAATTATCGCGATGTAAAATGAAATAAATCGTCTAAAAGGCATTCAGGATAAATTGCATGGTATACGTCCTCGGTGTTGTTAATTCTCGATATGTCATGTTTTATAAATCGCGTGGTCAGACCGATGACTCACCATGTTGTTGTTTTGAAATAGAGATATAAAATATTAGAAAATACAATCGGTAAAAGTAGGGTAATAAAGTCTCCTAGGTGGTCAGCGCTCGGGCTTCAAACCATTGTCCCGAATTCCCAGAAACACCGAAGTTGTTGTTTTGAAAATATAAAAGTAAAATATCATAAAATACAAACGTATTTTATGATATTTTATGATGAATCGTTTGTATTTATGATATAGAAGTAAGATATCGTAAATACAAACGATTCAGGGTAGGGTAGTAAAATCTCCTTGTGTCATTGTCTCAAATACCGCCCGTACCTGAGGATAATTCGTAAAACCTTTCTTCGATCACGTTATACTAAGTGCGTTTTAGTTCCACGTCTGTACATTTGTCGCCACTTGTATTACTAAGGGAGATGGAAATAGTTCTCCCCTCTCTCGCGATTGTCTTTAAAAGGGGAGCTGTACGGTCCCCAGCTCTTTTGGATTCTGACCGCTAAGCTGGACGGACCTCTCTACGCGCTGAATACGACCTGCGCCGTTCAACAGGCCGATAGCTGCCAGAATCATTCGCTGCATTTCTCTGCCACATACATAGCCGCTTCAGGACTCTATCTAGCAATTTTGGGTGAATATATTCTTTTTTTATGTTTAATGCTGGTTTCGTGACGGGACCTTCAGCCCTGACTTTGCTTAGGAAATTGCTATTCTATGCCTCTTTGTTTGAATTATCACAACACAACCTTCGAGCCACTGATTCGGGAACCGAATTTAAAACTTTTTTTTCCTTGAGCTACGCTCAAGGTTTTTTTTAATTAAACCATTTATATATAATAAACTTCTTTGTTTTTAA
This sequence comes from Odontocerum albicorne, assembly GCA_949825065.1. Lineage (NCBI taxonomy): Eukaryota > Metazoa > Arthropoda > Insecta > Trichoptera > Odontoceridae > Odontocerum > Odontocerum albicorne. Next base: position 34,753,714 of record OX463859.1, on the reverse strand, counting down.
ACGTATATCTCTTTTTAATTGTCCCCCTTGTCCTGGTAAAAGATTTGAAAGAGAGTTACTCAGAATACAAATAATCCAACAAACTCCTGAGATCAAAGAGGACTTGCCCCTTTCACCTGCTGAGCCGAGCCGCGTCACACTTGGTAAGATTGTAATGTGTTAAAATTAATTTACGTAATTTAAGGCGTAAATTAAATTTGTTTAAAGAATAGGAAATGGTGTGACAGGTACTGAAGTCCAAGTAAGGGCACATAGCCGGTCCTGCGTATATTCAGGTGTTGAAGTCCAAGTAAGGGCACAGAGCCGGTCCTGCGTATTTTTGAGAGAGAACCTATTTGATTGGGGCCAAAACCCGCCCCTTCCCCCCGCGTCGGATTAAGGAACCGAATTAGGCTTTACTCGTACCCTCCCAACCTCCCGGGGCCTGCGATTGGAAGCTAAATGGAATCGGTCTGACGGGATCTGTCTTCAATAAAAGTGTATCTATTAATGTATAGATATTTAGGTATTTAGTCTGCTCTCTGAGGAGAGGTTGATCTTATTATTTAAGGGATTGACTGATAAGTGACGTGTACTCATACTCGTATTTCTATTTCGTATTATTTAAAGTTAAGGTGTTTAAAGTATCGAGGGTTAAATTATTATGATTAGTTTGCTTAAACACTGTTTTTATACTGAAGATAATAGTATGACCTACTGGTTTAAAGGTTAATGTTCAGTTTCTATCCATCCAAAAGCCTCGATCCAAATTGTATCGTTGTATCGGGCCTGCCCGGTTATAATTCAGTTTTGATCACGTTTCCCCGATGCTGCAGTGAACATGTCTAAACTGGTACGGTCATACCATGGTCATAAGTGGAAAAAACAGTATTTTATAATGTAAATTAAAATATTACTATTTCAATTATTTGTCTTGAAAAAGAAATATAAGTATTGTATTTCTAAGGATATTTTTAAATAGAAAACCGTAATTAACTATCCATATCACAGTTAAATGAACTGGTAGTGTTAAGTGAGAAAAATTTTGAGATTATTTTTGATCCAGTCAGACAACCATTTCCAAAAAGCTCTACACTATGTCAAAATCTAATAATCAGCAAACGTGTACAATGTGACATAAAGTTAATGATTTACATACTTTAAAATATATCTCAAATGATTGTTTTTCGTCCACTTTTATAACACTTCCCAAAAAGTCTCATCTTAAGTAATGTAGTGACTAACGATTGATAAACTTAACGTTAAAAACTTTGTTGCATAAACACCATGCCCATATACTCGTACACTATGCCCATATACACCATGCCCATATACACCATACCCATATAAGGTAAAATGTGAAGTACATTTAGACGATTCACGATTTGGATTGAAAACAAATTCATTTCAAACATCAGAGGCATTTTTGGCATTTATGTTATTTTACGTTATGTTATGTTATGTTATGTTAATGTCCTTTAGCAAAAGTGTTATGATAAAAAAAAATCATTTGTTTTATTTCTAAAAATACTTTTGGATTGGTCCAACACGACAAACTGATTAAAATGTAACTGCTCATGATGATGAAAAAGAAAAAAATATATAAAATGTTTGATGATAACAGAAAGCACAAGTTAAATTTGGTCAGACTACAAAATCTACAGAGAAAATTCAATGACGCGTGCATCAAGGATGCATCCTTTCACCACTTCTGGTTTATAACATTTCCTAGAATTATATTAAAAATGCACCAAAAGAACATAAAAGTAAATGCAGTGTTCGTCAATATGATGAAATATAGTGATTTTGGTTGATAATGTACGAGTAGATGGGATGGCCTTTATTATAACTGAATAAAATAAACACAACTATCACAGGTGTCGAGCGAGAACTAAATGTTTAAAAAAACAGTGTTTATGTTCTTAAGTACAGTCTTCAAAGTGCGTATTTCTGCAGCTGACCAGACGTTCTATGGAGAAAGCCGACAGTTTCAAATATCTAGGATGCCTAATAACTAACGATCTTGATACAGATAAATATCGAATTGTCACGTGCATGATTTCTTAAGATAATATCAGTTTTCGGCAATGATAACCTGAATTTTAAAATACCTATATATAGCAACGCATGGTTAAATGCTATTTACAATATAGTAAATTTACTTTTTTGTTGAAATATGAATCATGTAGACCAAAAAGCTAAATAAACTAGAAACATTAGAAGTGTGGAAACATCGGAGAATGCAAAGAATTTTTTTTAAATCATCGTATCTCAAACACCAAGAAGCTTTATAGAGCAGGTGTTGAATAAGGGCTCTTAATTACGAAAATCTTGATAACGTGTTGAATACAACTAAAGTTTTGAATATCAATATTGAATTAATGCAACACTTGCTCAAATTGAATATTGATATGCAAAATTGAGAGTGGACGCGGACTCGGTACAATGTAACATACTTGTCTTGTTTTCGCAACATTCGCGAATGGACAGGTATCAAGAGAGTTGAGGAGCTGTCCCGTGCCACTAAAGAATAATATGTTTCCTAAAAAGTTATTACCGAAGTCAGGAGGTCGGACACGGCACTCATAAAAGAAGAATTGATGTCTTGGAATGAAACGTGGACATAGAAAATGAATGAAAATAGCCGAGTAAATGCGGTGGGTATACATGCACAAGGAAGAACATGAGGAGTGTTGATGTATGACATAATAAAAAAATGTTATTATTAACGATGAATGCGCTCTAAAAACTTAGGTGTCAAGTACGAATTGAGTTAAGGTAAATAAATGACGATCGATATAAGTTTGGTTGGACTGAGTGAATACATTTTTGAACGAAAGAAAGGTAAGGAGTAAATGAAACACAAGTAGGAGTGTTAAAAGATATATGGATTTGAGAAAGCTGAAAGAAATATTTTATGATAGAAAATAATTGGTAGGTACTTACTTGGTACATTCAGCCTACGGCATGAGTTTCTTTTTATACTATATGTACATATGTATTTGTTATATTATTTTAGCCTGGAATATAAAAACAAAGGCTGAAATCATACAAAATATACAGGAAAGTTAATAAATGCAAATGGTAAGGAAATATTTGAATAAATGAGAAATAAAGGAAAAAATGTTTATGGAGAAGAAACAATCTGAACAGAAGTTTGTGAATATGGACGTATTTTAGGGAAGAAATTAAGCTGGCTGAGAAAAGACATGTTCCTGTATTATTTGATCTGGGATAGAAAGGGATAGAACAGCGGGGAACTTGAGTTATCGAGAAAAATATCCAAATAAAAACAAAAACAAATATTGGTTCAAGGAAATTCATATCAAATAAGTATCTGCAAATACAAATACACGACAAAACGAATAGACTTAAAACTCGATGATTTTTTTTCCTTTCAGTTTTGATTTGGAAAATGTAATTCATTTAAAAGGAAATATATAAAATATTTAGATCGGAACTTACATTGGAGAAATAACTCGTTCAATTATTCTAATAATAATAATAATATAGTACAACGCATTTTCTTATGTTTCAATTCCATTTTATACTATTGGGGATGACCTCCGTGGGCTAGTAATAAGACGCTTGTCTTCCAACCTGGGTGCCCGGTGCAGTTTGCATTCTACCTTGACTTGAAAAAAGATTAGTCTTTTCCGCTAAAGGCTTGTTTTGGAAGGGTTACAATAAATCTTCCTAGTTGCAGTGTATAAAGCAGAAAATGTATTGCAATACTATTTAATATGGCTAAATCTTCCAAACTATGGCATATGAAACATTAACTTAATGCAATACTATTTAATATGGCTAAATCTTCCGAATTACGGCATATGAAACATTAATTTTATGCAATACTATTTTATATGGCTAAATCTTCCAAATTATGGCACATGAAACATTAATTTTATGCAATACTATTTAATATGGCTAAATCTTCCAAGTTACGGCATATGAAACATTAATTTTATGCAATACTATTTAATATGGCTAAATCTTCCGAATTATGGCATATGAAACATTAATTTTATGCAATACTATTTAATATGGCTAAATCTTCCGAATTATGGCATATGAAACATTAATTTTATGCAATACTATTTAATATGGCTAAATCTGCCAAGTTATGGCATATGAAACATTAATTTAATGCAATACTATTTAACATGGCTAAATCTTCCAAGTGATAGTGTATAAAGCAGAAATTTGTAATGCAATACTATTTAATATAACTGAAGAAAAATATGAAAATAAGACAAAAAAAATTATACCTAACTTAATATAACCTTAAATTTAAAAAAAACTTAGCAAAGATGAGAGCTGTAACATACTTAGCAAAGATGAGAGCTGTAACAAACTT